>PVKE010034359.1:0-17436 GCA_004027555.1 Craseonycteris thonglongyai
AAGAATCTACTGGAATAATTTATAATTTATTTAAAATTTCATTCAATCTCTAAAGACAGAATAACCTACTCTTCGTAAAATAAAGCCTATTATTTCACTTAAAAAAAAGTAATATACATAATTGGAGAAAACTTAGAAAATATATGACAGCAAAGGAGAAAAATTCCAACTCAATGTCTAAATCAGAAGGAAATAAGCACATAAGGAAATATGTTATCCATATTTTTAATAAGCTTATGATACCTCATATAATTTGACTCTAGCTTTTCTAGTATCATAAATGGACATTTTCCATATTATATAGGCTTTATAAATTTAAATGACTATAGAGTATTTTACAGTATGTAACCAATCCCATTTTGTTGTACACTTAAATTGTTTTGTTTTTTATTATTATAATGATACCCCAAAATAACTATATAAAAATGTTTACTGCAAAGCTTATAAAACCTTAGGGAAAAAAACATTTTCTCCAATATAAGCATGGAGAACATAGATTTTATGAAAAACTATGTAGTCATTAAAAAAAAGGAAGCTTTCCATATTGGAAATACAGGAAAAACTCCTGGTTAAATAGGAAACTATTAAAAATGAGTGGTTACTCATCTTTGTGGACAGAGGGGTAAAGAGAACTTTTAGTTTTTTTATCTTAATATCCGTTTATGTTTTACAAACAAGCTACATTATTTTTGTAGTTTTTTTCTAAGATACTATAAAATGAAAATTAGTGAATAAGCTTTAGAAACCATCCTATTTTTACACATTTTTCGTTTGGGATAGAAACCTAGTCATTTTAAAAGATCAGTAGTTATAAATATTCATACTTAAGATTTAAGGTTTTAAAGACAAAATAGATTTTCATATCCTTAAATTTTCACAGAAAATTGTTTTCTTAAAATTACCTGAAGTGCTGGTACTATTAAAATACTCAACTTGTTTTTGTTTGTTCTGGGATGTGTCACTTGTAAGAATTCGTAAAGTATCTGAGAATCTGAAGAAGAAAATATGTTCAAGAAACACAGTAACATTAGAATTAAAGAGACATGGCTGCAAAAAGGAAGTAATTTCAAATATTAGTTACATATTAAAGTCATTTGTTCAACAGTTAATTGTTCTTAGACATTTATGCAACATTTGCCTATAAAAGCACCAATCCTACCTATATAAAAAGAGTGGTTTGATCATTTAAAATACTTTCCTCAACTACAGAGTGAATCAGAGGACTCCAGGGTTGCTGAAGCTATCAAATGAAGTACAATTCAATTCCCCGAACATACAGAGCCTTTGACATTTTTGTTATTTTAAAAGTGTTACTAATAAGAAAAGAGAAGGAAAGAGGGATGAGAGAAAAGGGGAAAATGGATTAAAATGAACTGAAATAAAAGATGCCTTCAGGACTGTAAAGAATTTTGCCTGTAATGGAAAGAGAAATACCTGTTATTTACTTGGGTACACAAAAGACAGTTAAGGTAGTAGATGAATTCTGCACTTCTGTGAAATTAATATTGAATCTACAAAAGAAATGGGATTTGGTGATCAGGAGATTATGTGGACTTCAGGATGTGCTGCTTTTCCATACATGATCCAATGTGATCTTATACTGGTGCCATCAACCATGGGCAGCAACAGTCACAGTTTTTATGCCACTACCATATTACTTCTAGAATCTCAGAAACTACTAACAACTAATATATACTGAGCTGACACTATGTGCCAGGCACTGCTGTAAATATTTTACATGATAGTTTCAACTTATTTAATCCTTACAGCAACTCCCTAAGATACTTGTAGATGTACTATTATTTCCCTTTTAAAGGTAAGGAAATTAAGACTTTTTGACATTAATGCTGAGATAGGTTATGAAAGAACTCCCAACAGTCCAGAAATATATGAAGAAAAACAACCCATCTTCCCACCTTCCTAGGTTACTACTGTCAAATAATAACCAGACACAATCTTCCCCACAGCAAAGCATTGCAGAATATTTATTTTTAATTTCATTTCTATGGAATTTTTCTTTAAGATTAGTTATATAGGGAAGGCAAAGGGAGAATAAATTCATTTAGCAAGACAATTTGTCTGATGCTTTAGACTAACAAAAATTGCTAGACCAGAGTCAAGGCGAATGAAGGCAAATATTTCTGTTGAAAATTATGTCACACTTTTTTTAAATGACCAAAACATATAAACCCAAATGGTCAATAGAACTGACAACAAATTAGAGTATATCAATATAATAGAAAATTACATAGGTATTAAAAGTTTTATTTATAATTATGTGTTAGCAAATTATTAACTTGGCAAGTATGACATAATGTTGATTGGATAAAACAGGTGTATAATCCAAAATATATTTTTGAATGGAGTTACATAAATGATATGTATGTGTATATATATGAAAAAAAAAGAAATGTTAACAGTAATTATACTTCCAAATGCAATAAAACTAATTTTTATTTTCTTTATAGAAATGTTAATCATTTTAGAGAAACTGAAAAATATATCAAAAAAGACCCTTCTTTTTCTTAAAGTAGAATGAATTTATACAACTTACATTTTGGTACTGTACATTGCCATTCACTGCTTAAAAAATATTCATGAATACACAATGGTTTAATTCTAATATTATATACCTGACATTGCTGACCAAAGAAGAGAGGAAATGTTGATTTTCTTCAGAAATATCTGACTGCTTAAAAGAAAATTTGTTATCTTCAGCGACCTCCAAAGCCACAAGTTTTCCTATTTTTGATGATTTATACAGCCGAAAGTTTCTATTTCTTGTATAAACTCCTATATCAAAAATTAATAAAATAATATGAGTGCATGTTTTCAGTGATTTGTTTTAATGGGCAGTGAATATTTTGTATAACATTATTAGAAGAAACAATTGGTTCGGATTCAACATGACAACACAAAGATCCTGAACTCACCTCTTCCCATAGATACAGTGAACCTAAAGACTACATTTGGAACAATTTCCTCTAAAAAACATCTAAAAACTGACCATGTCCCCTTCACACGTAGAAAATGGAAAGGGAAAACAAACCAAAGCTGGTAGGAGAAGCCAAGACAGAATCTCACTATAAACCCCACCCCTGGCATGGCAACTCACATTGGAAAGGAACTGGAACCCATTGTCTCTCCCTGAGGGTTCAAACCCCCATTTGAAAACCCCAATTTTTAAGAACAGCACCCTGAGAGATGAGCCCCAAAATCTGGCTCTGAAGACCCATTGGACCTGCAGGCTGTGGGCAAACTGAAAAATGGTTCCTAAAGGGTTCGCATGCAGCAGACACAGCCACCTCAGGCCCCAGCACAGAAGCAGCCCTTTGGAAAGTGCCCAGACTTTATGTGAAAGAAACCTCAGGTGTTAGCCTGTGGCACAGGGGCCTGCTGGGATACTCTGGGATGAGGCTGGTGGGCACTGTCTTCCTGCTATCCCTCTGCTTTGCTAAAGCCAATGGGTACCTTTTTGTTTCCTTTCCAACAGACACCATCTTCCACACTCTCACCCTGTGTCTTGCAAAGCTGGTGCGCAGGTAGACACCATCTTTTCCTCTTTTCCTCTTTTCCTCTTTTCCCCTTTTCCCTTTTTCTCTCTTCAGCAGGTGCCCTCTGTGCATTCTGTCCCTCTACTCTGTTGTGTTGCCATATCCCCAGAGGGGAGCATCTACACACATCTGTGCCTGTCTGTCACTCAGGGGATTCCCCTTGATCACCTTGCCTTTCTGGGTCCCACAGGACTGTAACAATTGGAGAGATGGTTCTTGGCAAGCTACCACCCATAGGACACTTCACTGACAGACTGAAACACAACCCCAGCCTTTCTGTAAAGAGGCTTCACAGCTTGTCTTAGAGTAAGCAAGCCTGTCCAACTCACAGCCTAAATGTGGCACAATACAAATTCGTAAACTTTCTTACATTATAAGATTTTTAAAAACTCAATTGCATGGTTCTCGAGCACAAACTTTTTAGATGACAATGGAAAGGAACAGAATAATCAGAGTATGTTACCTCCACAAATATTGAAGTATTATCTATAATTTGTGTTATAATTGCAAAAAGTTGACCAGAAGAAATGGAAAACTTAAAATTAATAAAATGAAGAACAAAAAGACTGTTGTAACATCACATAAAATGAACTGTGACAAATAATTCAAGTGTGTATTCTGTACTAGGTGTAGTGCCAGCACGCACGCTATTTGTACGCACACGTGGCTTCAGTTTTGCAGCCATGTGCAGTTTCCAGTGTGTTAGCTTCCAAGCACAGACAGTCGAAGTGACACCATCATGTGTTACATGTGCTTGTGGCGACTTAGCGAGTAAAATGCAGTGATTATTGGTAATATTTCAACCTACTTTTATAGCAGGCATTTATTATTTAGAAGACACGTAAGCATTCTTTTTTGATAATTAAACCTTGCTTTCTATTTTCATAAAAGTAAATATAGCTGCTTATTATTATTATTTTTTAATTTCAGCATGGCTTCCACAATGTCTCAAAAGAAAACAGAACCCAAAATAAGAAAAATTACAGGTGAGGGAAGATTGTTCAACGATAAGTGACAGAAGACTCCTTTTCTGTTGAGGCAAATAGTAAGGCAACCTACTTAATTTGTAGGGAATTTGGGCCAGCTTTCAAAGACTACAATTTGAAAAGGCACTATATGCAAAAACATGCTGCCAAATTCAGGATCAAGGAATGTGTCATAAGGACAAAATAGCGGAACTGAAAATAAGTGCCTTCTCAACAAAATTTTTTTTTTAAGTTACAACACAAACGGACCCTATCATAAAAGATAAGTTACATGGTAGCAAATTTACCGTAATAGCAAAAAAACCAAAACCATTTACTGATGGTGAGTTTATGGAAAGCGTGGCAGATATAAATTGCCCTGATAAAAAAGGATATTTCTAAAATCAGTTTGTCTCACCAGACTATAGCCAGGAAAATTGAAGAAATTAGAAAATGCTTTGGTGTTCGATGAAAGCACTGATGCTGTATACAGCACAACTTGCTGTTTTTATTAGAATTGCTGATAACCAATGTAATGTCACTGAAGAAATTACCTCTTTGGTGCCATTAAAAGACACAACTAAATCAAGAGATTTGTATGAAGCACTAAAAAATACATTAAGTGATTTTCTTTGTCCACTGTGAACATATCTGGTATAGTTGTGAAAATATCTGGTATAGATACTGATGGTGTCCCAGCAAAGGCAGGTAAAACAGACTTGTAAAATTACTAAAAGACAATTCAATTGCCACTTGAAACTCATGTTTGATGAAGTATTGTTGCATAGTACATTAAAAAAATTTATGCACAAAAGCTTTAAAAATGGATAACATCAGCAAATTGTCATCAAGGCTGTGAATTTCATAAGGGCCAAGGGATTGAATCATCACTGATTCCAGGAATTCTTTAAAAGCATGGATGCTGACTATGGCAACATCATATACTTTTCAGAAATAAAGCGGCTAAGTAGAGGCAAAATATTGAAACAATTAAATGATCTGCAACATGAAATCAAGTTGTTTATGGTATTAAAAATAAAATTTGTGGGGAAGCCGAGATGGCTCAGTGGGTTAAGCTCTCACTTTGCAGCACCGGGGACTTGAGGATCGAATCCCAGCCCTGGCCCATGTGGACCCATATGCTGAACTGGGGAGTGCCCCCAGTTCAGTTCTCACCGGGGTGAGACCCCAGCCCAGTTCCTGCCCTGTGCAGCCCCGCCCACCTGTGGAATGAAACTATGTGGAAAAACCAATGATGTGCAAATATGGAGACTGCTATGGGCCCTCCCTCTAAGAAAAAAAAAAAATTTTTTTTAAATAAAATTTGTGCCAGAAGTTGACAATAAAAACTGGCTTACAGATTTAGCATTTTTTTTTAAAGATTTATTTTTATTGTTTTTGACAGAGAGAGAGAGAGTGATACAGAGACAGAGAGAAGGGGGAGGGCCCAGAACAGTCTCCATAGTTGCACATTATTGGTTTTTCCACATAGTTTCATTCCACAGGTGGGCGGGGCTGCACAGGGCAGGAACTGGGCTGGGGTCTCACCCAGGTAAGAACTGAACTGGGGCACTCCCCAGCTCAGCATATGGGTCCGCACGGGCTGGGATAGGAATTCGATCCTTGGTCCCTGGGGCTGCAAAGTGAGCACTTAACCCACTGAGCCATCCGGGCTTCCCCAGATTTAGCACTTTTAGTGGATTTTACCGCTCATTTAAATATTTAAGGTGAAAACCAACTTATCAATACAATGTTTCAAAGCATAACAGCGTTCCAAATGAAGCTGACATTATGGCAAGCTCAAATTATGGCAAACAATTTTATGCATTTCAACAAGTTCTGTAAACAGCGAAAATATACAGCCTCGCTTTTCAATTTGATACAGGAATTTGAAAATGGGTTTTAAGATTTCTGGAAAAATAATTATTTTGGTATATTTGCAACTCCATTTTCAGTCAACATAAATATTTTATCTGACATTTTTGAGAAGAAATGCATAGAGCTACAACCTGACATTCAACTTAAAGGTTTGATCATGTCTCTTTAATGAACTTTTATAAGACCTAAATTCCCAGAGACAAATATCCCGCACTTCACAATCACTCCTTATTCATGTCATCACTTTTTGGCAGCACCTACATTAGTGAGCACCTATTTTCAAGGATGAAGCACATGAAGAATAAAATTAGAACCAAAATATCTGATGAGCAACTTGAGAACCCACTGAAAATTGCAACTACTTCCATTGAACTAGATTTTGATGCAGTAGTTTCTCAAAAACAATGTCAAATATCCTACTAGTTTATGTTGCTCTCTTTTACTTTTATAATAAAAAGTATCAAAAAATTAATAGTTTTGTTACTTAGATTTGTACTTTTCTCTATCAGTGATCACAAACTTGGGACCTGCTCCACAATTTTAAAAGACCCTCTGAAGGGGGCAGTGCATACCGTATTTTCCGGCGTATAAGACGACCCCCTAATTTTACAGTTAAAACATAGGTTTAGGCCTATATTCGCTGTATAAGACTACCCCCCCACTTCCGAGGCTGTAGTCTTATACAGCAAATATAGGCCTAAACCTATGTTTTAACTGTATAATTAGGGGGTCGTCTTACACGCCCGGTCGTCTTATACGCCGGAAAATACGGTAATTAGGATTATTATGCAAAGACTTTTCTGCTTTTCTGTGGTAGTGGGTATCACAAAATTATACACAGACCTTATTTTTTGTCTCATCAGCTATCATTAGGTTAGTGTATTTTATGTGTGGCCCAGGACAATTCTTCCAATGTGGCCCAGGGGAGCCAAAAAGTTGAATACCCCTGTCTTAGAGCTTCACCCGTAGTGACAGGCTTCAGATCTGGCACACATCTAGAGGCTACAAAGCTACTCTCCGGGACTGTAGGCCAGGGACGCTACCTTCGCACTCTACCTCGCTGCAGCTCACCAGTATGTCCCAGAAAGGAGCTTAGGCACTTGTCTAGTGCCCCAGTGTTTACAACTGCGGCTCAGGGAACACCTCCAGATTGCCTGGCTCTGGTGGCCACTGGGGCTTACACTTCCAGTCCCACAGGACTGTATGTATTTGCATTCTTTAAAAGCTGCAGCCTAAGGTCTGGCTTCTAATCAGCATCAATCTAGGTGCTGAGATGCTCCTCTTCGAGACACTGACTGTTCTTGGTGCACCCTCAATTACTGGGAGCTCTTACATATGAAATAGCCTGCTTGGACAATCAGAAAGGTTTGAGAGAAAATCAGGAACTAGTGCAGGGTTGAACAATAAGGCTCATCTCCTATACAAAGTCAGCCTTCTAGATTTGGTAGATGTGGCTGTTTCACCTAATAACATAGAAACCAACACGGTCAAGTAAATGAGGAGATAAAGGAATCTGTTCCAAACAAAAGAACAAAATAAAACTTCAGAAGAAAAATACTTTCATGAAATGTAATTAAGTAATTGACCTGATAGAGTTCAAAGTAATGGTCATAAAGATGCTTACTGAACTCAGAAGAAGAATGGGCAAACACAAAGAGAACTTCAACAAAGAGGGAGAAAATATAAGAAAGTACCAAACAGAATTCATAGGGCCAAAGACTACAATAACTGAATAACATACTGGGAGGGTTCAACAGCAGACTATAGATGAAGAAGAGAGAATTGATGAACTCAGAGACAGGGCAACGGTAATCACCAAGAACAGTGAAGAGAATAAAATGAAAAAAGTGAAGATAGCCTAAGGGACTTATCGGACCACATCAAGTGGACTAGTATTTGCATTACAGGAGTCCCAGTGAAAAGGTAAGTACAGAGCAATAAGATATTCTGAGAGAAAGACCACATTCCCCTAACTTTTATTATATTGTTATAATTGTTGTTTGGTTATTAGTTATTGTTAACCTTTTACTGTGTCTAATTTATAAATTAAACTTTATCATAGGTACGTATGTACAGGAAAACACAGCATACATAGGGTTTGGTATTATCTGCAGGTTCAGGCATCCACTGAGGCCTCAGAACATATGCTTCAGATAAAGGAGGGCTGCTGCACACTGGAATATTATTCAGCCAAAATAATCAAGGAAGTGCTGTCATCTGTGACAACATGGATAGATCTTGAGGGCATTATTAAGCTAAATGAAATTAAGTCAGAGAAAGACAAATTCCATAGTATAATATCTCACTTAAATCTGGAATCTAGAAAACAAAACAACAACAAAAAACCAAGCTCATAGATAACAGAGAACAGCCAACCTCTGGTGGTTGCCAGAGGTGGAGGGTGGGCCAAAGGTGGGGAGGGGGATATCAAAAGATACACACTTCCAGTTATCAAATAAATAAGTCATGGAGATGTAATGTATAGTTACTATACAGGCAACTATAGTTAATAATTACATATTTGACAGTTGCTCAGAGAGTAGATCTTAAAAGTCCTTATCACAAGAAAAAATAATTATTAACTATGTACCGTGTTGGATGTTAACTAGACTTACTCTGGTAATCATTTAACAGTATATACAAATATTGAATCATTATGTTGTACACCTGGAAACAATGTTGTATGTCAATTATACCTAATTAAAAAATAAAACGAAGGTGAAAAAAATCAACTTCAGACAAATATAAGTTTTTGAACAGAAAAATTATTTTCTATCAGATATAAACACTATAAAGCAATATATAAATTAAAATAAATTAGACACAGCATGGAAGAATACCACCTCCAGAAACAGCAAATTAGATTATTTTAGGGAAACCCTCCTATTGTAAATAAATAAAAAATTAGACAAATATATTAGAAAAAATGTTTGAGACTATTGGAGCACTTTTAAGGCAGTGAGGATTTGTGGTGCCACATCTCAAAGAGGAAGGCATGAAAAAATCAAGTCTCTCTGTCTCTCAGCCACATGGCAGATTGGCTATCACTACTTCCTGCTGGGCTTTTTCCTTAGTTCATTACATGTTAGTCCAACCTGGAGAGGACATTCTACTCATAACTCATTTTTGTTCACACACAAACCAGTACATCACACCTATTTTTCACTGTATTTTAAAATTCTGGCACTTGGTTGGTTGTTAGAAGTACAAGACAGATAGGCAGTACAGCAGGAACACTTCCCTCCTCTTGGCCTGGATGGTATGACAATCTTGCCTATAATTTAAACTAACTTTCCCTCAACCTGTAGATACTGAAGCTAAGCTGCTCTAACCATCAATGGCAAAAGTGTTGCTTTTACAGCTTGTCATATCGCAAGCTAGACCCACAATATAAAAATGAGCTTTAATTTACCAAACTGAAACTGGCTGAATTAAGTCCTGTTCGGCCTGTGTGATTACCTAACCAGTACTTTTTCGAAGCCCTGAAACAAGCAGGGCAGAAGAATGATTGAAGAAGCCACCAATTTGATTGCAGTAGGAAAGCTGTGAAGTAGCCTCTGCCCTTGCTGCAAAGCTCGTCAGTGAAGAAAACACCAGCCTTATTTTGCCACATGTGAATACTATTTTCATACTGTTTTTAAATTTATTTCATTTGCTTCTAGTTAAACTTAGCAGTGTTGGAGAGTACTGGCTCAACTGTCTATATCAAAACTTGCTTGATTTGAATCCCTGGGACATTTCAGAGCAGACCGGCCTGGTGCTCTGTCCCACTCTCTAAGCCCTCCGAAAACAAACCTCATAGATTTCTAGTACCTGCGCTCACTGACCACATCCTACTAGTGACTCTGATATCACTTTGGAAATGTGGTGATAGCAAGAATCCTAAGATGACAAATGAGCGCTAATTAGTCTCTCACAGAAGTACCCAGTACAGTCTTATAATAGCTGTTAATGTTACTTACCTAGATCTACAAAAAGATGGTTTTTTCCTGTAGTATTCTTCACAACTAAAAATGAAAGATCAGGGCTGCTTTGCTTGGCTGATTCCAGATTCTCCACTTTCTTTGAATTCAATTTGCAGCTCTTTCCTATATTTTTATCTGTAAACATTTTACTGAAGAAAATTCCTTGTTCAGTTGGTGTTTTAGAAAAATGGGAAAGTCCATAGCCTGTTGTCTCTGGAATCCCATCATCATCTTCACTGGCAATTAACTGAAAAGCAGGCTGCAAAATTTTCCTCACAAAATTACCTAGGGGGAAAAATAATGATTTGTCTAATTCTTTTCTGTAAATTGTAACTTAAGATCTAGGCACAAATCTACACATGACAATTTTACACAGTAAGGCTTCTTCTTTTTTGATTTCTGGTTTTAAAACAGAGTTGTTATTACAAACTATAAAATGCCTCTCCTATTACTTCCTTCCTCTTGTGCAATCTTTAATGTTTTTAATTCTCACTGACAGGGAAGCTTGGTGTCACTTGTAAACAAATCTTAGAAGGGAAGGTTAATTTGAGATGTGCTAGTAATTTGAGATTGCTAGTATGAGCCTGTGCCTAATGTACTATCCCCACAAAAAAACACTACTTCTATTTTGACACTTACTTTATTGTTTGAGAGGTGAGAGAGATTCACAGAGACAGCGAGAATGGGGGAGAGCCCAGAACAGTCTCCAGAGTGGCACATGATTAGTGGTAACACAGTTTCATTCCTCACGGGTGGAATGAAACATGGTGGGAACCAAACTGGGGGCCTCCCACATGGGAGGCAGAACCTTTGCTGCCATTCCAGCGATTACCAGCTGCACCACAATTCAGCATATGAGTTTGTACAGGCCAGTGCCGGGATTCAATCCCTGGACCTCACGTTTACAAGGCAAGCACTCAACCTGTTGAGCTATCCTGACATCCTCACCCTTACTTCTATTAATACAAGCTGAGTTAATTTATCTTCACAATCAGTGATTAAACAATGAAAAGATTATAAATTATGAGTAAATGGTGCTATAAAGATAATGCACAGAAACTCTAACAGAATCTCTGCTATATTCTCCTTGAGTCAGGTTGTCAGCAAATTTCTCACGAGCTTTTTTTCTCTTCTTTTCCTATCAGAATATGCCCTTAAAATGCTGACTTTCACAGCTATCAGTTTCAAAATTGATGCTCCTCCTGCCTCTACCTATAACTGATCATGAGGTGAACTGTGGCCTTATAATAAAAGTCCAGAAATAAAGAAATTAAATACACTTACTGTGTTTCAGCATTTATTCTTAGAGCTCTAAATATTAGTAGTCCTATCTTAACCAAGTAAACATACCGGTAGTCTGACAGTCTGGAACATCTTTAAATTCTCATATATTATTCATACCATAAACTCAAGTAATAATTTGGAATCCCTAAGCACCACACAGCCTCAGCTGAGAGACCCACTCATTGCAAGAAAGCACCTAAAGGCTAGAGAAAGGGTGGTGAGCGGGAAAGAAGGGAAGGGAGCAGTGCGCACATGGGGCTGCGGAGGCGACCCGGAAACCAGAAGAGTGAGGTGGGGACCGAAGCACAGCCTGACCCTGGGTGGGTTGGATGCTAAGAACCAATAAGGGCAGAGGTGCGATGACCAGAGTGTGGTGCTGGCAGATGGAGGTGCGGCACCAGTGGAAGGAGCATGGCACAGGGACAAAGCACAGCGCTGGCAGCTGGAACACAGAGCAGCCCTGGACAATTTGGGCCCAACACAAGCACTGTGTGAACTTGGACATGAAACCTGGCTGCTCTCTCTTGCTCTGTCTCAGTGCTTGCCCATCCAAACCCCACCCAATGCCTGCTTATAGTCAGCTGAATAATGGCTATAAGAAATCCTCATATATCAATCATCAACCCAAATGTAAACATATTGAACTCACCAATAAAAGAACCAGAGTAGCAAACACAACAACCAAAACCCAACCCAACCTTATGCTGTCTTCAAGAGACACACATCAGCCACAAGGACAAATATAGATTCAAAGTGAAAGGGTAGAAAAGAAAACTTCAAGCAAATGGCGTCCAGAGAAAAGCAGGTGTAGCCATACATATATGTGATGAAACAGATTTCAGGATCAAAAAGGTAGTAAGAGACAAAGATGGATATTTTATAATGATAAAGGGAACAATACAACAAGAAGACATGATATTTATTAATATATATGCCCCCAACCAGGAAGCATCAAAATTTACAAATCAACTAGTAACAGATCTAAAAGGAGAAACTGACAAAAACATAATTATAGTAGAGAACCTAAACACCCCCTTGACAACCATGGACAGATCATCCAAACAGAAAATAAATAAGGAAATATAACCTTTAAACGATACATTACAGCAATTAGACATAACTGACATTCATAGAACATTTCATCCTACAACACATGACTATGCATTCTTTTCTAGTACACATGGAACATTCTCAAGGTTAGACCATATGCTGGGACACAAAGCTATCCTCAGCAAATTGAAGATTGAAATCATGCCAAGTGTATTCTCTGATCACAAAGCTTTGAAACTAGTAATCCACTGCAAAAAGAAAGCAGGAGAAACCACATATACCTGGAGATTAAACAACATGTTAAAAAATGACTGGATCAAAGAAGAAATAAAAGAGATTGAAAATGCAGAGAAATGACAATGAAAACAAAACAAGTCAAAATTACGGGGATGCAGCAAAAGCAGTAATAAGAGGGAAATTTATATCACTAAGGCCTATCTCAAAAAACAAGAAAAATCACAAGTAAACAGCCTAACTAACATCGAAAGAACAAAAAAAGGAAAAAACAAACAAACAAAAACCCAAAGTCAGCAGAAGAAAATAAAATTAGAGAAGAACTAAATGAAAGAATAGAAAAACAACAGAAAATATTAACGTAACAAAGACCTGGTTCTTCAAAAAATTAATAAAATTGAGAAACCCCTGGCTAGATTCACCAAGGGAAAAAGAAAAAACACACAAATAATCCAAATTAGAAATAAAAGAGGGGAGATTATAACTGATACCACAGAAATACAAAGGCTCATACAAGAATACTATAATGGCCTATATGCCACCAAATTTTGCAATCTAGAAGAAATGGACAAGTTTCTAGAAACATATAGTCTACCTAGACTGAATCAAAAAGAACTGGATAATCTAAACAGACCAATCAACAATAAATTGAAAGAATCATCGAAAACCTCCCCAAAAGCAAAAATCCAGGACCAGAAGCTCCCACTAATGAGTTTTACCAGGTATTCAAAGAGTAACTAACACCTATCCTCCTCAAACTCTCAAAAAATTGAAGAAGAAGTAATACTTCTCAACTCATTCTATGAGGCCAATGTTACACTAATAACAAAGCCTGGTAAGGACAACACAAAAAAAGAAAACGATAGACCAGTATCTTTGATGAACACAGATGCAAAAATCTTAAACAAAATGTTAGCAAACAGAATACAACAATTTATTTTTTAAATTATGGGGGAAGCCGGGATGGTTCAGTGGGTTCACTTTGCAGTGGTGGGGACCGAGGATCGAATCCCGGCCCCGGCCTGTACGGACCCATGTGCTGAACTGGTGAGTTCCCCCAGTTCAGTTCTCTCTCTGTCTGTGTATCTCTCTCTGTCTGTGTACCTCCCTCCCTCTCTCTCTCTCTCAAAAATAATAAATAAATAAATAATAGATTTCTGTCCGAGAGAAACACTGATAATTCTTAAAAAAAAAAACAAAAAAAACTTATGCATCACAATCAAGTGGGATTCATCCCAGGGGCACAAGGATGGTTCGACATACACAAATTGATCAATGTGATATACCACATAAACAAAATGAAAAAAATGATATAAAAACCACATGATTATATCAATTGATGCAGAAAAAGTATTCGACAAGATACAACATCCATTTATGATCAAAACACTTAATAAAATAGGTATAGAAAGAAAATACCTCAACATAATAAAGGCCATATATGACAAACACTCAGTGAACATCATACTGAATGGGGAAAAACTGAAACCTTTTATTCTAAAATCAGGAACAAGACACAGACGTACCCTGTCACCACTGCTTTTCAGCATAGTGCTGGAAGTTCTAGCCAGAGCCATTAGGCAGGAGAAAGAAAAAAAGGCATCCAAATTGGGAGTGAAGAAGTTAAACTGCCACTTTTGGCAGATGACATGATCCTTTTATATAGAAAATCCTAGAGATTCCACCAGAAAACTATTAGAAATAATTAATGAATATAGTAAAATTGCAGGATACAAAATCAATGTACAAAAGTCCATTGCATTTTTTATACAAACAACAAAACTTCAGAAAAACAAGTGAAAAAAACAATACCTTTTGTGATCACAACATAAAGAATAAAATACCTAGAAATAAACTTAAAGAAAGTGAAAGACTTACACATGGAAAACTATAAAATCCTATGAGAAAAAATTGAAGACAACACAAAGAAATACAAAGATATTCCGTGTTCATGGGCTGGAAGCATCAACATAGTTAAAATAGCCATATTACCCAAAGCAATATACAGATTTAATGTAATTCCCATCAAAATCACTCATTCTTTGAAGAAATATATCAAAAAATCATCAGATTTGTATAGAACTGCCAAAGCAATCTTACAGAAAAAGTATGAGGCTGGAGGCTTCCTGCTCCCCAATTTCAATCTGTACTACAGAGTCTCAATAATCAAAACAGCTTGGTATTGGCAGAAAAACAGACACACAGACCAATGAACAGAATCAAAAACCCGGAAATAAAACCACAAATATATAGACAGATAATTTTTGACAAAGGAGCAAAAAATATACAATGGAGAAAAGAAAGCCTTTTCAGTAAATGGTGCTGGGAAAACTGGAAAACCACATGCAAAACAATGAATCTGGACTGTGAACTGTCACCAAATACCAAAATTAACTCAAAATGGGTCAAAGACCTCCACATAAGACTGGAAACAATAAACTGCATAGAATAAAACATCAGTACTAAACTTATAGACCTTGGGTTCAGAGAGGACTTTATGAACTTGCCCTCAAAGGAAAGAAAAATAAAAACAAATAAATGAATGGGACTATATTAAACTACAAAGCTTCTGTACAGCAAAAGAAACCATCAAAAAGGCAAAGAGGAAACCAACAAAAAGGGAGAGAATATTTGCAAACCCCTCTAATAAAGGGCTAATATCTAAAATATATAAAGAACTTGTACAAGAAAACCAAACAATCCAATTTAAAAATGGGCAGAGGAGGGGATGCCAAGATAGCTCAGTGGTTGTGCACTTGCCCCCAATCATGGGGTCCAGGGTTTGGTTCCCGGTCCTAGCCAGTGCAAACTCATATGCTGAACTCCAGCACAACTACTGGGATGGCTGAGCGGTGAAGGTTCTTGCCTCCCATGTAGGAGGGCCCCCAGTCTGTTCCTGCCTCAGGGGGCCCCATATCCACCTGTGTGGAACAAAACCATGTCAAAAACTGATGATGTACAACTATGGAGACTGCTGCTCTAGGGCCTCCCCTCTTCTCTCTTTCTCTCTCTCTCTCTCTCTCTCTCTCTCTCTCTCTCTCTCTGTCACCTTCTCTCAAAAAAATTTTTAAAAAATGGGTATAGGACATGAATAGACTCCTCTCCCATACATACCAATGACCAACAGATACATGAAAAAATGCTCCACTTCACTAGCAATTAGGAAGATGCAAATCAAAACCACAATGAGATACCATCTCACACCTGTTAGAATGGCTATAATCAACAAGACAAGGGATAACAAGTGCTGGAGAGGCTGTGGACAAAAAGGAACCCTCACACACTGCTGGTGGGAATGAAAATTGGTACAGCCACCACCATGGAAAACAGTATGGAGGTTCTTAAAAAAATTAAGAATAGAATTAATCCTTCCTCTGGGTATCTAGCCCCCAAATTTGAAAACCTTAGTCCACAAAGATTTATGTACCCCAATGTTCATCACAGCATTGTTCATGGTGGCCAAGTCACGGAAACAACCAAATTGCTCTTTAATCGATGACTGGATAAAGAAGCTGCGGTACATATATACAATGGAATATTACTCAGCTATAAGAAAAGATAAAATACTGCCATTTGAGACACCATGGATGGACCTTGAGATCATCATGCTAAACAAAATAAGTCAGACAAAAAATCAAGAAATCATATGACTTCATTCATATGTGCAATAGAAAACTGCAAATAACAAAGAAACAAAAGCACATGGATACAGTCAATAGTTTAATGGTTACCTGAAGGTAAGGGGGAGGGAGTTGGGAGAAGAGGGTAGGAGGGAGTTGGAAGGAGCATCAAATATAATGTGATAAAAGGAGAACTGATGGTGAACACATAATACAACACATAGACGATGTATTATATAATAGAATTGTAAACCTGGAACCTATGTAATTTTTACTAACCAATGTCACCCCAATAAATTTAACCATAAAAAAACAAAGGCACTTATCAAAGGAAAAAGAAAGAAATCCACTATCTTACAAAACACTAATCACCAAAATGAAAGCAAAAGCATTTGATCCTTACAGTAATATACAGACACATGATTATTTCTGAATAAGGGCAATTAAAGTAAATACTGAGTGAAAAGAAATTAAGATATGTCAAAGGGCAATAAAGCAATAAAATATAAATTGATAAAGTTAATTTTCCTGGAAATGTAAAATTATATCTACTTGATACTAGGCAATAGGAGAACTGAAACCAAGGTTGCAGAACCAGTTGTAAAGGTAACACTAAGGAGGCCATATGGGCCTTTGACCTTTGGCAGGGAACTAACATGGCTAGGATCCAACAGTATAACTAGCATAAATACTAACACAGCCTCTAGCAATCTACTCTGCTTTCTACTTTCCTTTCCCAATCTTATCACACGCTCCTCATCATTAAATACAGGGACCATTTTAGTGGCTTAGAATAACTCAAAAGAATTTATCAATCATAGAAATTTCAAGTCCTATGGCAGGCTGGCAGAAGAGCATTTTTGGCAGATCAAATTTATAGATTTTG
>PVKE010034360.1:0-17426 GCA_004027555.1 Craseonycteris thonglongyai
TCAGTGCATAGTTATTTCTATTTTACTTTTTGACAGATAGAGAGAGAGACAGAGACAGAGACAGTTAGAGAACCAAACTGTGGGAACTCCGCAGTTCAGCACGTGGGTCCTGCCTGGGCCGGAGCCGGGATTCGATCCTCGGTCCTCATGGCCTCAAAGCGAGCGCTCAACCCGCTGAGCCGTCCCGGCTTTCCCCACACCCAAATTCCTAAGAGTTATTTTTAGCAAATCAAAGAAAAAGATTCTATTTATGAGTACCATGGATCATTTATGCTAAAAATCGGACTAAGGATTTTTTAAGCAGTGTCAAAAGTCATAAAATCTTTGGAAAACTCTGAGAATGACAAAATGGGATAAGAAAATTCTTACTGTTTGCATACATTGAAATTGTAAGGAAATAGCAAGTGCTACTTTTGTTTATTAAAACATCAAGAAAAAAGGCACATCCATTAGAATGACTAAAACCCAAAAACTGATCATACTAATTCCTAGAGAGGATGAAGAGAATGAATGCCACAGCCACTTTGGAAGACACTTTGCTAGTTTCTTACAAAGCTAAACAAAGCCCAGTAATCACATAGCTAGGTATTTGCCTAACTGACTAGAAAATTTATGTTTACATAAAAACCTACAAGTGAATTTCTATAGTAGGTTTATTCATAATTGCCCAAAATGGAAGTACCCAAGACATCCATCTAGGAGAATAGACAAGCTAACTCGGAACACTATTCAGAGAACCAAAAGAAATGAGCTGTCAAGCCACACAAAGACATCTACTAATCTTAAATGCACACTACTAAGCAAAAAAGCCAATGTGACAGGGCTACATACTGTATGAATCCATGTATATGAGATTCTAGAAAGGGAGAAACTACTCCTATAGAGTAACAAATAGATCAGGGCTTTCCTGAAATTTAGTGGAGAGAGGGGAGTGTGGGGGTGAATAAGTGAAGCACAGCAGATTTTTTCAGGGCTGTGAAGGTGTCCCACATGACACTGTGATGGTGGCTACATGACACTGCATTTATCAATATCCACAGAATTGAATAACACAAAAAGTAAATCACAATGCATGAAAATTTTAAATACATATACATATGTATGTATTACAAATTTATGGGGGGAGAAACCTCCCTGAAGGTGGTGAGTAGAAAGGTGCTGACCTACCTAACCTTGGAAATGTGTAGCATCTCTGAAACTCCAAACATTAACTCCATACTCCAAAACTGCACCCAAATACCATACTCTCGTTGATAAAATTGTTTCCCATGGGAGTATGTGTTAACAATTCTGAAACAACTATACATTACATTGCAATTAAATAAGTAGTTGGATGGCTAAAGGGAGCCAAGTTTCTTACTGTTGGAGGAGGAGGCTACACACAAGCATGGGGAAAAGGTTAGAATAATCCATCCATATGGTAACAGATTAGAGTTGGACCCATTGGCATAAACCCATATTTAGTTTAATACCAATACAGATGGACAGACACATATAGAAATAGTTGTAGATAAGTATATAGACACAAGTCAGTACACACATATGTATTTCCTTGCTCTGTCGTTAAGAGAGCCTAGAAACAACAAGATCTTGGTTTCTAACACCAATCTCCAATAAAAGGAAGCAGGACCCCTTGAAGAAATGACTGATTCTAGGGATGGGCAGAAAAGATACACAATGAGTGTGGAGCATCTTATAGTGCTAAAAAGTAAAGAAGTGCTCAAAAACACACACGTGCATGAGCATATGAGCGCTCACACACACACAAAATGATGGGCATATGTCAAAGTACAGAGGACACAACTGACAGAGCTGACCAAGTACTCTTCAAAACTGTCAAGGTTATCAAAAACAAGAAAATTGTAACAAACTGCCACAGCCAGGAGACATGACAACTAAATCTATGTGGTATCTCGAGTGGAATCCTAACACATAAAAAGGACAGGTAAAACTTAAGAATATCTGAATAAAGCACAGGATTCAGTTAATAATAATGTATCAATTTTGGTTCATTAATTGAGATCGAAGTACCACATTGATGTAAAGATGTCATGAATAGGGGAAATGGGTGTGAACAATATGAAAACTTCCTATAATATTTTCACAAATTTTCTATAAATCTAAAACTATATTAAAATTAAAAGCTTACTTTAAAAAAAAAACCTTGGAAAAGAAAAGTAAAACCCCAGCTACTGAAAAATTCAGAAAAAGAGGACAATAGACAGTCTGATGGATTTAGTATGTGATATGTTGTCCCCCACACAAAGAAGAGTGATAGGGAAACAAAGCATTAGAGATAAACAAGAGGACAAAAATGGGGGAGGGAGGACTGTCATGTGTTTTCCATAGAAGAGAAGCTAAAGTGACGTGGAGAAATTTTTTTGCAGGAAAAACAGGAAATGATTGTCATAGGCTTCAGGAAAAAAAAACTTCTAAAAGAAAAAGAATATCTATTGGAGGGAAGAAAGAACTCCACATTTCCGATCAATATATGTGTACGTATCTTCTCAAACTGATCTGCATAATCTAAGCATCCGTGTTTACTTATTAAATTGTTTTTTGGGGGGGAAGCCAAAATGGTTCAGCAGGTTAAGCACTCACTCTGCAGCCCCAAGGACCCAACACCGGCCTGTGCTGACCCATATGCTGAACTGGGGTGAGCTTCCCATGCGGGAGGCCCCCAGGCCAGTTACCTCCCTATGTGGCCCCTGCCCACCTGTGTGGAACGAAACCATGTCAGAAGAGAAAACTGATGAGGTACAAACATGAAGACTGCTCTGGGCCCTCCGCCTTCTCTCTGTCTCTATCTCTGTCTCCGTGTCAAAAACAATAAAATAAATCTCTGAAAAAAAATAAATAAAGTGTTTATTTTGTACATATCAGAGGCAGTGTTCACACTCAACGGTCTCATTCTCTTTCAGGCCTACGTACAACACCTAAGCATTTTGGAAAAAGTACTCAGGCAGAGAGCAACAAACAGAAGTCCTTTCCATTTTACATAGAACCACTCCTTGAGGTCCCTTTTAGGAAGTATTAAACAAGATACTGTGACAATATTCCTAAACTTATCCATTAAAAAAACATCATTGTCATCAGAAATACAGCTTTTGCAGGCATTGTGCCACACCAGTTATGTCTAACATAGAGTTAAGCCTCCTACAAACCAGTATCAGCGTGAAACCTTGCAGCCAACATGACTGGTATAGTGTTCACAACACACATCCACAAAACCCTGTTTGTGTCATGTTGGCAAACACCATCCCCCTTAATTTGCATTGTCAACACCTGAACTCTCAAGGAAAACATCCTGTTTCTGAACTGAAAATGATCCAAATGACAATGAAACTGCACTCACAATACTAATGAGAAATAGCTTTGATCGTTTTTGACACTCCTGAGCATATACAAGCATCCCAAGTGCATCTTGAAATAGTAATACACTGAGTAAAATGCAGTATCACGACCATTCTCATAATTCAGAGAACTGGAAGGACTTGTGCAATTAGCTTTAGAGGGGTGGTGTGATGCAAGTCACAGCCCAAGGACTCTGGGAGGCAGCATGAAGCAGCAGAAAGAACACAAGGTTTCCAATCAGACCATCACAGGTTTAAATCCTGCTTTTATGGCTTGTCATTCTTGACAAAGGAACTTAAGTTAACGGCTCTCAGTAAAAGAGTGAGCAACTTTGACCTCTGAGGTCTGAATATCCAATAATAAGAGCAAACACATACGTGACATTTGCTATACATCAGGTTGTCCTGAGTACCATATATAAATTATTTAATCTTCAGAGCAGCTGAATGTATGTAACTATATTACCCCATTTTACAAATGAGAAATATGAAGTATGAGAAATATACAATTAGGTGACTCATGCCAATTCATACAGTTGTGCACGGTAAGTAATGCAGCTAGATTTTCAGCCCAAGCCCTCTTTTTTGCTCTAAACCACTACATGACAATACCATTATTAAATCAGTTAATAAATCAGGGCCCCTCCCACCACCTTAACTCCAATTCATCTCATTCAAATACTGACACTATTTACTTTTAATGAAAGAGAGAACTGATCAGTCAATAAGCTACAGTAACCAAAACAATGTTGGCAGAATTTTTCCATCAACCTTAATTCATCAATAAAAATGGGAAATGGTTATTGCACCAACCTCCAAGATGCTAAATATGTTAAAAATACTTGTCGTCCAGTTCACTAAACAATTATATGATTGAAAGTTATTTTGAGAAAACCCCCAAGGTACTCTTAACCCTAAGTGAGGCTGACTAATCCTCCAGCCAGACTGCTAAATGCACATTCTAAATCACAATAAAACCAAAAAATACATGCAAGTGAATACAAAAACAACAAATTATTGCTTGAATAAAACAAACAACCTGTAGCACTTTATGGATCTCTCTGGTTTCATAGCATTTCGGAGTCCCTGATACCAGGAAGGTACGGTGAGGTACGAGGTCTGTCCAGGAAATATCCAGCCATTGGCAATATAGAGAGAACAGGTACATGGCTGGATACTTTCCAGACATCCCTCACATAAACTCCACAGGTCACCTCCTGCCTCCTCCTTATTAGCACCTTCCAAATAAATAATTCCATGGAAACATTACTCTGATTCTGACTTTAAATGTGGTCGGTTTCTGGAGACAATAAAGCCCCACTCTAACATAGGACCTTTAAAACAGAAAGAACGTCCATGAACATTCTTTCACGATTCATGTCCTTCCAGATTATTTTGAGGGAAAATGCACCAAAGACAGGATAAAACTATGCTTTGTTAATACTTAGTAAATAACGGATGGTTCATAAAACAGCAAACCTTAGTTTGTTATAATTCATCAGTAAGAATTGTCTAGAGCTCTCATTTCTATTTGATTTCTATCCTACTGTGGAATGATTTTTTCCTACAGTACACCAGCTCCATCTTATACCTCTTAATGCTCTCCTACACTGAAACACCCATAATCCCTTTAATTCTATTAAAACTGAAGAAGTCATAAATAACCCTTGTTTGTTTTAAATTGTATTATGGCAGAGGGAGCTATGCAGTTTACCATCCTTATCCCTTAACTCTCCTTACTCATTGTCTGTCTCCCCAGCATCACCTAAATCCATGTCGTAGGACCAGGTGGCAACACTTCAGCAACAAACAAGGCATAAACTCTTTCATGTTTTACCATAGGTGCTTCTTAGTACCATTCAATGGTTAAAATTTCCAAGAAATAATGCCACAACTCACAAGCACATAAACGCCTTTTTACTACTTCAATGAAGCTAAAAATGGGCTTGGTAGATTACCACTGAAGAAGGTTTACATTTTTCAGACCACGCAAATTAGAAGATCATTTTGGTATGCAAAAGACTTGTACCAAATAAAGCAATACATTTAACACTGAACGGCTCCAGCAGGGAGAACGCGATTCACAACGATCTTCCTTTGTACAGCCTTTTTCCAGAGTTAAAAGCCTCATTAGAGTGTTCTTCTGCCTCGCCACAGAGTCCTGCCCTGCAATGTCACAGGGACAGCCAGAGCTCCACAATGAGGTGAATAGATGACAAGGAGCAGTTTGTACTTAATATCCCTAATTTGTAAGTGATGAGACAGAAATAGCAGCAAGTAGTTTCTAAGCCAACATAAGAGAAATAAATGGCCAAAAATAAAAGTGGCTTTCTGGAAATACTCACAATTGTTTCCCATTATTAGCAGGGCATGAACCAATCTGTAACATGCACGCATTTGCAGGGAGTCCTGGAGAGGTTTTCTCTCTCTCTCTCTCTCTCTCTCTCTCTCCACCCCCCACCCCCCACCCCAGGTTCCTCTTATCAGTCCATGCCAACTGCAAAACTCAAACTTCAACCTGAGGAGCCAGTACATAGTCAAACTACCTACAGATGTTTGTACTAAATCAATGGAGACGGTCATTTTGAAAGGAATAAAATTTGCTACTTTGATCATATTTTCTAACTTACAATTTAAATCTTTTTGATAATAAATGAAGTATAAATATTAATTACAGACAAATGAGTGAACACATTTCCAGTCTCTATCACAATTCTGTAATAGGTTAAGAAAGTGAGAAAAATACTCATATGTATTCCCCAATCTCAATCCCCCAATTTTCTAATCACACTCCCCAAAAGGTGATTAACATACACGTAAATCACAGTGTTTTTCCATTCTATGAGTTAGTTCTTGCAGTCTCATAAATGATCGCACAGGAGAATTTAAATGTAATTTTAAAAAAAAAAGATTTATTTTTATTGTTTTTGACAGAGAGAGAGAGAGAGAGAGAGAGAAAGACAGAGACAGAGAGAGAACTTAACTAGGGGCACTCCCCAGTTCAGCATATGGGTCCGCACGGGCCGGGGCCGGGATTCGATCCTTGGTCCCCGGGGCTGCAAAGTGAGCGCTTAACCCCCTGAGCCATCCCGGCTTCCCCAAAATGTAATTTTTTTTTTTTTAAAGATGAAATCTAAGCAAGCCAAGATTAATCACAGTTCCATGATGTATTAAAAACAAAGCTTTCGGGAAAGCTGGGATGGCTCAACGGGTTGAGCGCTCGCTTTGAAGCCCCGGGGACCAAGGATTGAATCCCGCCCCGGCCCATGTGGACCCACATGCTGAGCTGGGGAGTGCCCACAGTTCAGTTCTTGCCGGGACCTATGTGGGAGGCTCCCGGCCCAGTTCCTGCCCTGCGCGGCCCTGTGCCCACCTGTGGAGTGAAACTATATGGAAAAACTGATGTTAACTATGGAGACTGCTCTGGGCCCTTCCTCTTCTCTCTGTCTCTGTTTCTGTCTGTCAAAAATCAATAAAAATAAATCTTTAAAAACAAAGCTTTCATTGACTATGACCGGTAAAGCTGTTATCTTAGTCCTCAGAAAGTCGATATTTCAAGAACATGAAAAAACATTATTCAAAAGAAAACACCTATCTCTTGCCCATTTAATCACATGTTAGATCCATGCCAGCATCCAGTCAACAGGTGTCATGCTCTTAAGTCTTAATCCTTAGAAATTTAAATTTTATAAGGTTGTACTTTTTATATTTTAGGAACAACCCATAAGTATTTGGGGAGGGTGGGAGTCCTCAGACCTAGTATCACTTTTCTAGAAAAATGTCATATTTACAAAGATGCAAACCCCGTTATACACTCACCTTCTAAATTATAAGCACCCAGCTTAATCTTACTCATTCCCTAATATCATCAGGTAGCACTCTACCTACTGCTCTTTCCATTCAAGACAACCTTTGAAGGGCAACAAGGCTGTGCTGGGCCACAGTGCCACCTGGTGGTTATATATCAAATTGTCTGACCTAGAGTTAGTGGGAATTGTGCACACGTGTGTGCAAGTCATGATTCAAATGCCGTTAGCACTCCTTACATAGTTATTTATTTTGAACACCTCCTACTCTCTCTAACTCACTGATTCTCAAGTTGGGGAGCATAAGAAAAGGAGATATGAGGGTCAGGGAAATGTTTAAAAGTTGGATAAGACCAACTTTTCAAAATATTAAACATCCCTCTGCCAAAATTCTGATACGTCCCTCTTAGTGGGGCATCATCTCACCCAACCCCTTGAAAGTCACAATGTGTCAAGAGAAACACATGTTACTGATGGGAGAGTCCTTGAAAACACAGAATCAGAAAACTGTAAAGAGCTCTTGGGTAATACCCATCCTACCCCCTTATATCTTCATCCTTCATCTTCTCAATTAGGCTGACCAGACGTACCATTTTAAATGAGACAGAAAACAATGGTACTGTTCTGTTTCAAATGGTACATATGAAACACCTACCAACACCTTAGATTTAACCTAGTGAGACTAGCCTGACCATACGCGCCATTTAAAAAGGGGCAGTACTGTTGTTTTCTGTCCTGCTTAACACAGTATGTTGGGTCAGGCTATCAATAATAAAGTTTACTTGGGTAATATGACTTTCCTACTGTGGTACTAGGCTGAGGTAGGTAAATCTTTGGCCATCCTTTTCACTATTATTGTCTTGCATTACAGACAAACCACTAAGTTCTACGTGCCTCCCCTCCCAAAAGTTCCATGTTCTTACACAATATTTTGTTTACAAAAGTTACCTAGGATGAAAATGTAGTCCTGGATAACTGGAGTCTCAGCTGAGTGTAAAAGCCAGACCTACCTCTGGGAGCCAGAAATGTTTAGAAAAATCTGGCAGACGCATGGGCTGAGGCCACCTGACACCTGTTTGTAGAAAGGACTCAGATGTCTCCAGGAGTATTTACTCTAAAGCAGGCTTGTCCAACCCACAGCCCACGGGCCACATGTGGCCCAGGATGGCTTTGAATGCGGCCCAACACAAATTTGTAAACTTTCTTAAAACGTTCAGATATTTTTGCAACCTTTTTAAAAAAATATCTCATCAGCTATCATTACTTTTAGTGTATTTTATGTGTGGCCCAAGGCAATTGTTCTTCTTGCAATGTGACCCAGGGAAGCCAAAAGCTTGGACACCCCTGGTCTAAAGGGAAAGAAAATCAGGCAAAGAAGTTTGCCCCAGCCTCCATCACCTGATTCTGAGCTGTGATTCTGAGTTCTGTACAAAGTCACTAAGATTTGTCGTTCCCCGCCACCACTCTCCCCCACTCCACAGATTCCTACCTGAGTCATAAGGAAAAGAGAGAATTCCTCCCAAAATCAAGAGGTATTTTTCAATAAAACACCACTGTAAGACCTTAGGGCAAAAGTATCTTCCTGCTTAGGTATCTACTTTGCATGTAATACAGCACAGCTCTCACACACCTAGAATATCAGATAGTAAACGAGTGAGACAGTATGGCTCATTACGGGACCATGATGCTGCTTCATTCAGTGCAGTCCACAGTAACACCAGAGTCAGGTGCCGAGGAATATGGGTTATGGGAGGCTAATAGTACTAATGTGAATATTAAGAGAAGTTTTCCTGGAATGTAGCTTTACTATAACACTTTTCAATCTCCAGGTAAATATCATACATGGAACTCCCACTTAAACATCTTTAGGAATGTTGAAATTCAATCACTTGAGGATAAGGTGTCAATTTGCCATAATCTCCAAGCCTCTCTTTAGTAGAAAATAAAACATTGACACTTTTAGTTGTCCTTGTCCCCTCATTCATTCTCTCTTAACCACACAAATATAAATTTAACATACCGACTATATTAGCAGTACACTGAAGAATTCCCGAGACGTCCTCAATTTCCTCCTTGTTGGGATGGTCAGCATAGGAGCATCTGTTAGAGATGTTGTGGAAATTCTTTTCTGCATCCCTATAACTAAGAAGAAAACAAGCTCAGCATATGGAGACATCTTCTGAAGCATCTGCGAATGTACTCATTCGCATACGTGCAAGCACACATACATAGTCTATGCTCTGAGCGTAATCACATTTTAAAATAACTGAAGCTTTAAGACAAGATTTCTGACATAACCCACCACTGACATCAGCATTAGCAGTGCGGACCTGGAGCTGGAGACAATCCTTAATAAGAAAGCAATGTCTGGAAAAAAAGAAATGAAAAAAAACAGAAAATGTATCTGCTTTATGTAACTAATGTTTCCTTATCTGAGTATTTCATAACTGCTGGTGATCTGTTTCTATAAAGAAATTGCCTAATACATAAACAATGTAAGGTAGAATTGTATACATGGAACCTATGTAATTTTTACCAACCAATGTCACGCCAATAAATTTAACAATAAAAAATAAATCAATTGCCTAGAAAAATAATTAACAGTGCTTATTTGGTACATTGGCACTAACTGTACTGAAAGTATATACATCTAACCTCTATCACAATCAAGAAGGCAACCATATGATGCATGAATAACACGTAAGCAAATAAACCATTTGGAATCTTAGTATTTTCTTTTTGTATTAGTGTATAATTAATATACAATGTTATATTAGTTTCAGGCATACAACATAGTTATTCAACATTAATACACCTAATGAAGTAATTACCAGGCTATGTCTAGTAACCATCTGTCATTGTACAAGGTTGTTCTGATACTATTGACTATATTCCTGAAAATATACAATGCCAATCTCTCGACTTATGACTGAAAATTTATACCTCTGATTCCCCTTCCTCTTTTTTTTTTTGTCATTTTTCTATCTGTGAGAATGTGGCCAGGTAACCTAACCTCTATTAGTCTGACATTCTTCCCTCATAAAACGGAGATGCCTCCTAGAGTTCTCGTGAAGACTAAGTGACAAAATGCCTGTGTAGTGAGATGTTGGCTGGAACTTGTCCAGTTGTCTCTGAATTAGAACTAAGATACCAAAGCTGAAGGCAATAGGAGCCAAAAAGACCAGACACCTCCTTCAAAATGTAAGAGGCGACTAAATCACCACAGCCACTGTCACACAACCACCAGCTCACTGAGGCAAAGAAACAGAAAAAATTCAAAAGGAAAACCTCAGAAAAGTTAGAAATTGGCTGAGAAAGAGAACATTATTATTGCTTTTCCCCTCCCTATGAGACAAATAAAGAGAAGTATTTCCTCTTCTCTGGAAACCCAGTTGGTGAGAGAAGGAATAGAGTTTGGAGGTTTGGGGGTCTCATCCCTCAGTGAACATGTCCTGAGGAATTCTGGATCATCCCTTTGTGCCTGACTGAGTATAAGTCCAGAGAGACTTATAACAGGGAAATGAAATAAGGCCTAATTAGGAGCAGCCTATAGTCACACCATTTGATGAGGTAAAAAAAAAAAAAAAAAGATTTCCATGAATTAGAGAGATACCATGAAAGAGAGGCAAGACTGCATTGTCCAGTCTCATGGTTTTCCCAGTCTAGAGACTGTGGTCAGGGGCAGGAATCTTGTTATAAGACTGTGGAGTACAGTCCTCTGCTCCAGGGCACAGATCACCTAAATTAAGCTTCATCCTGGTCCCTGAGGGCATCACAACCAAGAAAGAACTACTACACCCACCACCAGTGGGTTTAAAAAGCCTTCTGCCATTTTTCCATTTCATTCTTGCCTGACACAACACCTCAGAAGAGAAAGGGTCCTAGATCGGCGTGGACTGGAGCAGAGGCCTGAACAACCATATCATAGCCACTCAACACTGCATTCCAGGTTCCTCAGGACGAGCCTGACCCAGACCCAGTGGCACATATCGGGGAGACTGGGCATGAGACAAGATTGCAATGGATCTGTGGTGGGCTTTCTACTTCCTGAAAAGTACTTGGAAAACAGAGCCATCTGCCCAAGTTAACATCAAAGCAAACTCATCCTAGCATGTCTGAAGTGATAAGAGAGAAAAAATGAAATGGCTTTATGTTTGTACACCTCACTGAGCTTAGATTCCAATAAACTAGTCAGGCAAAATGCTCGCTACAATTTCTAGAAGGCAGGCTTCACTCAATAAAAGGTGGAATGGGGAGCACGAGTTTTAAACAAATATAGCATTCTATTTAAATCATCAGAGTAATCTTAGACAAAATATTTTCTCCCACAGCCTCAAGTTACTTATCTGTACAACGATTCTATGAAATCGATAGAGTGAAATACAAAAGCAGATGTAAAGTGTGCAGTATATTGGCTCAAACACATAGAGCGATCCAGAGACATTAGCTTTCATCTAACTTCTTGTGTCTATTCAATAAGATAGATAGTTGTTCTTCATAAATATATCGAAAAGAAGCTAGACTGTGTCTTAAAGAACATAATTTATAGCCACAAAATCTGACTGTGGAAGCATAAGGAACATCAGTGAAGTAAATTTCTCAGAATAACCAGGGTTCACTCACTCCTAATTTCACTTCTAATGTTCTACTGAAATTTTTCTAGCTTAATTCCTATTCATTTGTCAAAAAGAGAGAGACAGAACAGGAGGTTGGCTGTATAAAACAAACCGAGGGCTCATGGTGATCACTGCACTAATAGAATTTAATTTTAGATGACTGTACGAAGTGGTGTCGAAGGTCGGCAACAGTCCTACACAGGATATGAGCACAACGATGCTTATTCTGGGAAAACAGCATAAAATGAATGACATGGTTCTGAATGCATATTTCTTAAACCTTTAGCGTTTGAACTACATAATGAAGAAACATTACATCTCAGAAAGATTGGTTACCATGTGTTTTCCAGTTATCGGTTAAAGAAATCTCTGCTTCATCTACACTAACATAGTGATCGTGCGTGTGTGAGCACACACACACACACTACAGACCAGTAGGAGTGATGTCGTATAAACATGAGTGACAGTAATTGGGTTAGGAACTCTAGAGGCAGAAATTTAGGTTAAAAAAAAATCCAAATTCTGTGAGAAGAAAGCTGTAGCTAGAACATGAGCTGGGCATGTTTAGCTCCTGATGCTAAACAACGGATTCCAAACTTTCAAAGGCTCAGAGAGGACAGGGAAAGGAGACAGCAGGAGGGTGAAGGGAAAGACAATCAACAGAAACTGAGGTGCAAAGGAGTCTGGTACAAATCTTGGTAATAATTCAGTGAATGCATTGATTGCCTTCGTGTTCCAGACAATGTACTAGCTACTTTATAGGATCTGACTTAACAGACGATTATCATTCACATTTCATTTAAACTTCACCCAAACCCCGCAACGATTACCAGTTTCCAAATGAGAAAACTGAGGCTGAGAGGTTCAGTAAACTGCCTGAGATCATTCAAAGGCATAATCTGATTTTAGTAAATCTGGTATGTCTACTTCCAAAGCACATTCGCTCAGCCCCTGCTCTACACTACAGGAAAATGCACAGAGAGAAGGAAGGGCACAAGATCGTGGCCAGAATGACATCAGAAACAAATGTCATTCTAAACCAGCTTCTCAATCCCGAGCTCCTTTTAATTCCTAAGGGGGACCCTGCCTGTCTCCTACTGAGCCTTATGCTTCTCACTCTTCTTTCCATGCCACACTGTTCAAAAGCCTACTCCAGTCCCCATTAGCTTGAGTTAAAGTGTCATGAAGGTGCACACTCAATGTCCTCTCTTCTCATTTTAGGTTGAGGGGAGAGAACTGTGCTACACAAGTTAGAAGCTATCCAAGGGACCCCGCTTGTGTACAGTTCACACAATAATCAAAATTTACCACAAAGTCAATTTGCATACAGTGGCCAACCATTAAGCGTAAATGGAAAATTATGCAGATAAATCAGTATCGTTTAACTGTAAAGAAAAGCGTCCTGGATACTAAAATAATTATTTTAGAACAATAATGCACCCAGAAGCTTATTTCAGCCCTTCATTTTACACCCCCCCTCTCAAGCCTAATTTACTCTTTTGTCTACTATATATACCTATGCATACATAGGGTGCAATGTATTCATTTATTCGTACCCCCTCTCCTTTTCCCCCCAAATTGTTAGTTCTCCTGTGTCCCAAGCACTTGCAAAGGTATTGGAATATAAAAGTAAATAAAATAAATAACCAAATAATAAATTAAACAAGATAATATAAGCTAATGATAAGCACTATGAAAAGCAATAAAGAATAATATTAACAAAAATGATGGGGGTTGGAGATTGAGGTAGATGGAGGACTACTTTAGAATGAGTGGTCAGGGAAGACCCTTCTGAAAATATCACATTTAAACAGACATCTAAGTGTGTAAAAGACACTTATGTATAAAAAGAATAATCCACACGAACATCTGGGACAGAGTATTTCCAGGAAAATGGAGCAGTACATGTAAAGGCCTGGAGGCTAAGAGCAAGCAAGGTATAGCTGAGAAACCAACAGATGGCTGGAGTGGAGTGGAATGGGAGTGGAAGGGGCTGAAATCAGAGAGGTAAGCAGAGGACAGATCAGAGAACGAGTCCAGATTTTATTCTTTCATTGGAAGTCAATACATGGTGCAAAGCAGGGCTTTAAAATGTGATCCCTGGACCAGCAGCATCAGTATAACCCTGGGAGCTCAGAAATACCAATTCTTGAGCCCCTGGGACATACCTGACCAGACACTCTGGTGGGGAGGGCCTGCACTCTCAGTTTTAACAAGCCTGACAGGTGATTCTGATGCACATTGTTAACATTCGAGAACCCCTGGTTTAAAGTCAGAGAATGGCAGGATCTAATTTTTAACCACATTGCTACCGTGAATATATGCTAAGGGAGATTGAGTAGAAGCCAGAAAACTGGATGGGTACTTCCAATTGAGAGACGATGGTGGCAGTGGAGATGAAAAGAAAATTTATCACCCTGCATGAATAAATTATTCTAGCACTCATTTTCCCAACTTAAATGGTGCCTATGAATAAATAAACGAACAAGTGAATGGATAAGTTAAGGACTAGAATAAGCGTTTAAAGATAAAGTTGCTGAGAGACAGAGAAGGCTGCCTTACTCCCTAACAAGAAACTCCTTCGGCAACTCCCTCCCAGCCCTCCATCTGCGAGATCATTTGAACAGCTGCTCTATGCATTCCAGTCTAGGTCTTGGAGACTAAAAATGTCCCTGAGAATTTCTATGGGCTATCACTATATGAATTCATCAAGGAGTAGCATCAGATGATCCTGGAACTCTGAAAGTAGACCCATGGACAGAGTTTTCAAGGAAAGATGGAGAATGGGAAGGTAAATGGGAAAGGCTCAATTAAGAAATTTAAAAAGGAAAGGTTAGCTACTACTCCCTGGTATCTGTCTGGATTCATCACCCCAACCCAAGGAACCCAAATGCCAAATTATTTCAAGACAAGCTTTCCTTAGGCAAAGCCCAATTTCAGAGATTAAGAAAAGCATCTCTTTCCCACCCTAAGCTCCCTGGAAATACGTAAAATAATACTTATCAGGGCTTCTTCTCAATGGCCTGAAATCTCTTTAACTGTAAGAAACACATTCCCTTTCAGTTAGAGATGAAGAGCCTTTAACTGTATTTTCTTAAGAGGAACAACACAGAGGCCACAGAGGCATGAATATATTTTTATCTAAATATCAGCAGTATTAGAAGCTCTCCTTTTCCAGTACTGAAAAGAGAAACAGAAAGCAGAAAGATGGAGTCGGGCAGAGAAGCCATGGCTGAAGGAAAAGGGGAGACAAAGTCAAGAAAAACAAATATGCTGCCAATTCATCCTTTTTGTCTTCATCAGCATGAGTACAATAAAGGAAATGAGCAAAGGTACTTCAAGTCCTAAGTAGGCAGCCAACATCCAAGTGAAAATATGCTAATACATCCATTTGGAACCAGTCAGACATTGGAGTCACACTCCCTATCTGTTTTTGTTGTCCTATGTCAGCACTAAACAGAACTAGAAAAGACCATTTAAGCAATGAACAAAGAATCACCACAGGCTATGTCCACATAGATAAAAAGAAGAGGAGAGTTCACCAGTTATTATTTGATTTCAGAACAGAGAGGGCATTTACAACTCCAGAAAATGATTTGCATTTGATTACTGGTATTGTCATAAAAACATTGATAATAATGATGATGATGATGAACCTAAGAGCAAACATGTAGTACCACATACCAGGAACTGGCCTAAGTATATTGACTAATTTAATCCAAACACCATACTTAAAAAGCAGCCTATCAAATGAGATTATGTTTTATTTTTAAATGTGTGGGGAGAGATTAATTCAACATTCTTTATCTCCGTTAGGATAAACCATTTAAAATCCCTAATGGCCTCAAACTAAAAGCCATCTCATGAGTTTAAATAAAATGTTTTTCCCAGTACTGCACTCTTGAGATTTGATATGACAAAGTTTCAAAGCAATTTCCTTTGAAATGACAATTAACATAATCATTGAGCACTTCAAGTATATGCTATTGTACTAGGTACTGAGATTATTTTTCCACTATTTTCTTTCTTTTTGTTTTGTAGGAGGAAAAAAAAATCACACAACACCCTAACAGACAAAAATATATTCTTGACTCCAATGGCAATGACTGCTAGTCATAAATGTTAAATGATTTCCAAAAGCATTTCAAGAGGTACCAAGGTTTGAATGTTGACTTCTCAAGAGTTCTGAAAATCTTACAAAGAAAGATATATCACTGTATTACATATAGAATACTAACAAGGTTAATTAAAAATGTGTATTGCCTCTAATTATCAATGAATTTAATTTCAACAGCTAGATGGCCTCAGAAAGAGGATTTAGGATTTTTGTATTTGCCAATGGTTTTCTGCCACAGCCAATCAAAGGTCTAGCTTACACTCATTTGGAGCTGTTTACAAAATACTTCCACTGAAATTACGTCTTTTAATCATGACATCTAATTCTTGATTTAGTTATTATTATTCTCATCTTTTACAAAAAAGATAAAGTTACTTAAAAGTTCTATGTGCTGGTGAGGACTTGAATTCTTGTTCTGTTTTGTTTTGTTGACCTCAAGTCTTATTTGTTTTGTTGACCTCAAGTCTTATTTATGCCATATCACAGTGATGTCAAAAAAAAAAAAAAAAAAGAAGAGGAATTAAAAAATATATACACATGTGTGGTGTGTATAATACCTCTCACCAAGCTATACAAAACTTGAAATGACTTTGATTAAACTTCCCTGAAGGGTTCTAAGACATTTAAAGCCTGTCAGTTGATACCATTAAATCTTACCACATTTCTAAGGCAAAATTATGAGATTCAATGGATGAGAAGGGGAGGGTAAGAACACAAAAGAGGGGAAAAAAGAAAAGTCAACACCAAAAGGGAATTTCATTGAAAGGACTAAACACAAATAAACCAAAGGAAGTCACCCAAGGGTCCCTCCTGAGCCCCGACCTCCACACTGACAGCACAGCCCGTAGGAAATGAGGTTAACCTCGGTGGCAGAAAACCGCATGCTCCACAGCCCGTGGTTTGAGTAATTATCTTTAATTTGCCCCCAGTAATGACCGAAATCCATTTTTACTTACCCAATAAATTGGTGCTCATAATACTGCAATGTCCTCTTGAGGGTTTGCTGGATCGTCTGAGGCTACAGAACAATAATAATAATAAAAATAAATTATCAGTAAATCAGTGCCATTCCCATCCTGAACATCATAGGCAGATATGCAGCCTCTGATGTATGTCATAAGAGTTTTCATTGTACAAATATTAACCCATTATGCATGGTGCCATGTATTTCCCCCACAGGAACTCATATGAGGCACTCAGCAATTACCTAGAGTTTCCTAATTTCAAATATAATAGCATTTCCTAGCCTATTTTCCCTGATTCTTTTGTACTGGCTATTAAGTTCAATAAAACATATATTGGCTACCATAATAAACCTAGACTTTGGGGGCGAGGGGGAGGAGGCACATTGAAGAAACATGGGTCAAGTCCACGGCACACCTGAGTGCCTCAATGACACGAGGCATTTCAAGCAAGAGTTCTCGACCCTCCTAGAGGCATCACAGGTGCTCCGGGCTAGATGTGAAGTCTGCAGCAAATACCTGAACAGTTCATAACCAAATTTTACAATCCTCGCCTCTGTGACAACAGAAGA
>PVKE010034361.1:0-17434 GCA_004027555.1 Craseonycteris thonglongyai
GACCTCACTTATAGGTGGAATATAAAACTGAAAGTTACAAAGACACAGAGACCTATGGACACACCCAATAACTTGGTGATTGACTGAGGGAAGGGGAGGAGGGGGGAGGGAGAGAGGGAGGGGAGGTGGGAGAGGGCACCAGCATTATGGACACACTCAATGGTTTGGTGTTTACCTGGAGAGGAGGGAGGAGGGGGAAGGGGGGAGGGAGAGTTGTGTGAGGAGGGGGGATTGGGCACCAGATATATCGGGTCGGAGGGGGACCTGATTCTGGGAGCTGGGCACATAATGCGATGCATGGGTGATGTGATGTGGAGTTGTCCATTGGGAAACTGTCTGATTGTTACCAACCAATGTCACCCCATTAAATTTAACAATAAAATATATTAAAAAAAAAAAAAGAAAGAAAAGAAAAAGGGGAGCTGGGGTGGCTCAGTGGGTTAAGCACTCACTTTGCAGCGCCAGTGACTAGGGATTGAATCCCGGCCCTGGCCTGTGCAGAACCATATGCTGAACTGGGAGCTCGCCCAGTTCAGTTCTCTCTCTGTTTTTGTATCTCTCTTTCTCTGTAATAAATAAATAAATAAATAAATAAATAAATAAATTAAATAAATAAAAATATATACTTTGGAAAAGAGCAAACTAAACCAAAAGCAAGCAGAATGAAGAGAAAACTAAAAATTAGAGTGCAAGTTAACAAATAAAGGTTAAGCTACAGAGAAAAATCAAAGAAATTAAAAGTTAGTTCTTTGAAAAGAACATCATTGACAACAATATCTAGAGTGACCAAAAAAAAAAAAGGGAAAATCCACATTATGAAAATTAGGAATGAAAAAGGGTGTGGAATGAAAAAGGGTGTAACTGGTGATTTTATAAAAAGCATCATAAGAGAACAGTATAGCAATGGTATACCAACAAATTAGATGACCTACATGAAATGGACAAATTCCTACAAAGACAAAGGACTGAAACTTCTTCAAGAAGAAACAGGTAATCTGAACACACCTACAATGAATTAAAAATTGAATTAGTAAACAAAAAACTTGTCACAAAGTGTAAGAGTACTTAACTTTGCTGGTGCATTCCACCAAGTGTTCTAACAATTGGCCTCAATCCTTTACAAATTCTTCCAAAAAAATAAAAGAGGAAACATTTTTCAATGCATTCTATGAAGGCCAGCATTACCCTAATACCAAAAACAAAGACATCACATGAAAACTATAGACCAATATCCCTCCATCAGTAGAGACGCAAAAAATCCTCAATACAAGACTAGCAAACAGAATCCAGCAATATACAAAAGTTAGATTTTTTGGCCAAGTAAGACTTATCCCAAAAATATTGATCCAATATACAAAAAACCTAATCAACATAATACACCACATTAACAAAATAAAGGACAAGAACCACATAATCATCTTAGATGCAGAAAAGCATTTGCGGAAAGTCCAACATGATAAAAATAATCATGATAAAATAATCAAACTAGGATCAGAAAGAAACTTTCTCCAACCTCATAAAGATTATTTACAAAAACCAAAACAAAACAAAAAATACACATAGCATCATACTTAATGATAAAAAACTGAAAGTTTTCCCTCTAAAATCAGGAACAAGACAATGATGTTTGATCTTGCCAGTTCTGTTCAATATATATTGTAGTTTCTAAGCAGAATATTAGGCAAGAAAAATAAAGGCACTTCAATTGGCAAAAAAGAAGCTATTTGTAGAGATATGATCCTACATGTAGTAAATCCAAAGGAATCTACCAAAAAAAAAAAAAAATATATATATATACATATATTAATAAACTAGTCTAGTAGATTTTCAGGATACAATCTTAATACATAAAAATCAACAGTATGTGGGAAGCCAGGATGGCTCAGTGGGTTTAAGCACTTGCTTTGCAGCCCCTCTCCCTCTCCATCTCCCTCTCCCTCTCCCTCTCCCCCTTTGTCTGTCAAAAACAATAAAAAATAAATCTTAAAATCAATAGTGTGAATGTATACTAGCAATTAACAATCCAAAAATGAAATAAAAATCCTTTCAAAAAAGAATAAAATACTTAAAAATTTAAAAAGTATGGGACTCGTACACTGAAAAGTATATATCATTGAAAGAAATTAAAAGCCTAAACTGTAAAGACACTTATGTTATTAAGTTGGAAGACAATGTTAAGACATCAATACTCCCCAAATTGGTCTACTGAAATTGACAAGTTGATCCTAAAATTCACAGGGATACAATACAAAAAGGAGTCAGAGTAGCCAAAACAATCAAAAGAAAAACAGTTGGAAGACTTAATATGTCCCTATTTCAAAAGTCATTGCAAAACTACAGTAATCAACACTGTTCTATGTAGTATTGGCTTACGTGTGTGGGGGGGGTATGGGGTTTTCTTTTGGGAATGATGAAAATATTGTAGAACTTTGTTAATATACTAAACCACTGAACTGTGTACTTTAAAAGGGTGAATTTTAGAGTATGTGAATTATATCTCAAAAATATCCCTACATAAAAAGTTGGAGTGACTTCAAGGTGATTTCTTACATGAAGTGAATACTAAAAGTCTTGTTTATTTCGATAAAGGCCTTTCAAATATTGTTAGAATTAGCACATGGCAGCCTCATTTTAACATGGCACAGAAGTTGGCTCATGGTTAAATGACAAACCAAGAGAGCAATTGTAATAAAAATAATTCATGTATATAACAGATCTTTAAAGACATTCTCAACCTTTGAGCTACCACCAGACTTCTGTGAAAAAAAAAATAAAATTAGATCACATATTCAAATTTATGCAAGCACAGAAAACCTAGCAAAATAAATTAAGTGTATATCACAAATTCATACAACCTCAAAAAACAAGAAAATTATAAATCTGAACTAACAAAATCATGGAAACAGGCAATGATCATCCAATGATGTGCTAAGCCATCAGGTGAAGTTTTCTGGGAAACTGAATGAATGATGAATCAAGCTGACAACCTCTAAACTAACTGAACACTCTTAACATCATGAGGAATGGAGCAAAGAAATGTAGGTCCCTCCTGATGAGTAAGAACTAGGATTACTTCATCAGCACTTATGAAGCAGTTTTTCCAATATATACATACACGTATACAAATGTAACAAGTCTCTAACAGAGTACAGAAGATACTGGGGGTAGAGGATCAAGTTAAACAACTGGGCAACCAGCCAAATCCAGAATGTGAGAAATTTTACAAAGTAAATCATATAGTCTCTTAACAAATACATTCATATAAAAGAGGAGAAACTATATAAATAAAAAGAGGATTGTGAATTACAAGTTATTTCCCAAACTGGGACACTTCTGAAAATGAAAGGAAGTTCTGTTAACACTTATGCTAGACTGTAGACATGAACTAGAAGCACTCTGCTCAAAAGCCCCAATCAAATGGAAGGTGTGGACTCTTAATATTCATTCATTCATTCATTCCTTTTTTTTTGGAAACAGGATCCAATTGAAATTTGAGCCTGGTCTGAACATTAAATGATATTAAAGAATTACTGTCAATTTAAAAATAAATGATAATGATGCTGCAACTAGATTTTTGTAAAAAAAAAAAAGTTCTTATCTGTTAGATACACACTGAAATGTCCACAGGTGAGATGGTAAGAGATATACGAGTTCTGCTTTGAAATACTAGTGGAGGTGGGAATTAGGGTAGGAAGTGTGGAGAAAATATATTAATATGTAACAGTATTGGTTAAAGGTTGATAAATACTGAAGCTGTGGGATGAGCCCATGGGGATTCATTATACTATACTTCTCCATTTATGAATGTTTGAAGATTTTTATAATATGAACTTTTCTTAAAAATTTTAATATTACTCACCATGGCAGAAGGCATTCCTAGCTTTGACTTTCTTACGACAAACACACTCCCACAATCCTTACTTGCCAAAAAAATACTGGTTAGGCTTAGTCATAAAATGGAACTCTCAAAGGGAAATCTTTAAAGGAGAAACAGCTGGTTTGGCTCAAAGGGAATGCAAAACTCCATTTTTTACTTTCCCACTGAAAGCTGCTCTCAGAATTCTTTTCTGGACTCACAGTGGGTGGTGAACAGTGTGTGTGGGCACTGGGGCTTGTAAAGACTTGGTGATGAGGTTCACACAGCTTTGAACATGAAAATGAATCAGCAACCCTGATTTGAGATTATCCTCTGTTCTTGGCAAAAAGTCATAATAAAAAAAAGTAAAGGCAGTATTACTGAATTCCTGAGAAAGATAGTATCACCAAAATAAGCTCAAGATGCCTTAACTTTAATTTCCTTTCTGATTAAAGGCACATAGAAATATTTTTAAAGAAGAAACAGGAAAATCACAGTAGACTGAATATTATTTTACACCTAAAGCAGTCCATCAGTTTGAGTCATGTTATGAGTCAGCAACTTCTAACTTCTACCATATCATCTGTAAGAGAGAATTTATGGCAGTGAGGTATAGACCATGACATTTTTGGATTATATTTACTATAGAAAGCTAAGCAACACTTCCTTAAAAAGTAACTTTCCAAAACAGATTATTTATAGTTGATGTGCATTTCCTCATGACCCAGAGAGAGAACCTATGTTAACATACATTTAATAAAACTGTGTCAGTTAGGGTAAGTCAAAAGGAGAACAAATTAGGTTAACAACAGGTTGTTGCAATGAGCAGCATAGTATTTCCACAAACTTAGTAAACTATTGTAGTTTAGTAAGTACAGAGGAAGGGAGACTACTAAAGAAAGATGTGCAAAATTAAAATTATTTTAGAACCAATTGTGAGTAAAATAAATACTATAGGCTGGGATGCTGGCATTGCTCAATGGGTTGAGTGCTCGTTTTGCAGCCCCAGGGTCTGAGGATTGAATCCCAGCCCTGGCCTGTGCAGGCCCATACGCTGAACTAGGGTGTGCCCCCAGTTCAGTTCTCGATAAGGTGAGCTTCCCATGTGGATGCCCCCTGATTCAGCTTCTGCCCTGGGTGTGCTTCCCATATAGGATGCCCCCAGCTTGCGGGGGTGTGCCTCCCATGAAGGAGCACCCCAGCCCAGTTCCTGCCCTGTGCAGATCTGTACCCACCTGTAGAGTGAAACTATATTGAAAACGAATGACGTATAACTCTGGAGACTGCTCTGGGTCCTCCCCCTCCTCTCTCTCTGTCTGTCTCTCTGTGTGTCAAAAATAACAATAAATCTTAAAAAAAAAAAGAAATTTTCTATAGGATTTCAGTGTAGCATGGTGAATTTTCCTGTTATTTAAGTGTTATACAGGAATAGCAGAGTACAGGAATTATAATTTTTAAGAAAATGATGCATGCTCCAAATGAAGATTTAAACTTCCTACAAATGGAGCAGGTTAAAAATAAAAAATCTACCAACAAACAAAGAAATACTAATATTTGGATGCACTGAATATATTAATATTTTACTGCTTAATCCTGTCCTTCTATTCCAAATATTTATATGCCTGAAAAATAACGCATATGCATAGCCACTAAATTCTCGATTATTTACTAGTAAAAATGGGAGCAATTTTAATTACTATTGTGGAGATAATGAACTAGATTAAAATGAAGTCAAAATCAGTTTGGTTCTAACTTCTACAGGTCTTGCATTTTTATGATTGCTACATATATATTCAGGTCCTTGACTTGGAAATCCCAGTTTCTCACCAAACTTGCTTTGTTTCAAATACTGCAACTCAGAAGTGGTGTCAATACTCACTAATGTGGTGACCAGGCGCACATAAGAATTGCCCCTGTAACAAGTGGGCACACAAGTATTTTCAAATTTATGGTGTGACTGAGTTCATGTGGGTACAGACACTCAGACTTTCAGCAAGCTGTTCCTCACTAAGGGCTATACTGTCCGAAAGTACAAAATACTAGTTAAGGCAATCACCTCCAACTGTCCATGTTAGCAAATATGACCTCCTATCGCATGACTGTCAAGCAGGCGTTTGGATCCTCGTTTTATAAATGTAAAAAGTGCAGGTTCAATGGTCTTCCCTCCAACCAGGATCAGGCTTTTCCCATCAGTGGAAAGAGGCGAGGAGGCCCCGGCTGCACTTACTCTTCGTTCAGGGCACAGCGACGGTTGGTGAGCGTGCCGTACTTCCTCAGCGTCTCTGTGAGCTCCGAGTAGAGTCTGTCAGCCAGATCCAGTGGGATGCCTTCCCACACCAGGATGAGAATCACAATCACTGCAGCCTCGCAGGTGTGGCCAGCTCGCTCCCGCACCAAGCACAGTAGCTTCTCCTCACTGCAGCTTCTGCGTACCACCTGTGCAGGTCACCACGCCACCCCAACACCCCCCACCCCAACCAAAACAAAACAAGGGTCACTTACAGCAGAGGAGAGCACTGATTTATGTATGTGTGTATATATATATATATATATATATAATGTCTGAGTCACAGGGCAACATTTACCATCACCTGCCACTTGCCTTCTGTTGCCCGTCTCCAAAGTGGGGACTTACCCTGGGGTCACACCCAGGAGAGGTGAAAAATTGCTCAATGTTTAGCAGACTAGCAGACAGTGGGGGGCAAGGCACCCTGAATTAAAGCCAGAGCTAGACGGAAGACATGAGGTCTTCTTCATAAAGTTCACAGTTTTAATAAATGGCAATATAAAGATTAATTGAAGATATTTAAAAGATTAAGAACCACTTCCTCATATTCCCAGAAGAATTATACTTTTAGTAGGCACTTGAATGGACCTCTACCTCACCATTAAATTCTTTCAATTAGATATGGTTAGTACATGGTTTTAAAACTAATCTGCCTTTTTAAAAAAGACGTAACACATGAGAAAATAAATATAAACAATATTCCTTTAACGGGAACAAATGAGTCTTTGATTTGGATAACCCAATTCTCAGGGTTGGATTAATGAATCAAAATGTCCAAGACTAAAGACCAAAAGCCTTGTCAAGTCACACTTACCCATTTGGCAATAGGACATCCCTGAGAACTTTTGCCTTCTTTACCAGTATAGATGACTTTTTCAATCCTAATAGCTTTACCCTTCTGTCCAAACCTTAAAGAAATCCACAGAAACACACACACATAAATTAGCAAATGAGTCTGAGTCAACCAAAATACCGAACATTTGAGCATAATTTTATTCTATGACCACATCCTGAGAAATGAATAGTTTAATTTATTTTTTTGAAACAAGTCTAAGCCAAGTAAGCTGAATAATAGACTTTAAACCTTGTTTTACTTCAGTGTCAAAATATACTGATAATGGTAATGAACTATTTTGAAATTACATGTTGGTGAAATTAATCAGTTAAAATATACTGATAATGGCAATGAACCATTTTGAAATTATATGTTGGTGAAATTAATGGGAAAGCTTAATTTTTTAAATATACGATTTCACAAAGCACAAAATTTTTTAAGTTTGCCAGATTCAGTCTCCTAAGATATATACTATTTGATTTTTGCCCTTTACTAAATTTATCTATTTTAAAACTTAGGAAATCATAACAGATTTTAGTTAGAACTGTTTCTCAAATAATCGCTCACAGTTTTACAAAGGAGGCTGGCAAATAATTAGCATCCAGCCATTCTGAAAACATAGGATAGTTCTAGAAATGGTTTATATTTAGTCTTATGGCCAAGGCACTCATTACTACTTGCTTAAAAAACAAAAGCAGTAGATGATTTAGTGAATTTCTACATGCTAATTTAGAAATGGGTACGTACTTTGGAAATGGGGCAAGAATTATGCAGAATATAACCTTGCTGCCCAGAATGTATTTGCAGGTATTAATGTATTTTAATGGTAACACCACCGCCTACCTCTGAAAGAAAAAGCACCCTAGCATAGCATAGTAACAGCTCAAGAGCTGTGGATACCTATAGGAAAGCCTCTCTTTGCACTGATTATCTCACTCTTAAGAGTCTTCTCCATGCAGGAGTAACTGTGTAGACTTGGGTAAATCCTTGCATACCTGTGACTGACAGTAAAAAATAAAATGCAGCTATAAATAGAATCTGTCTTCATTTCTATTCAGTATATTACACTTGCCCTTTGCTCATATTAAGGAACAACTTCCTGGGAGATAACTACCCCTTTACAACTCTAGGTGAATTTAAGTCAACGGTTCCTTTCCTATAACACATTTTCCATCTCTTCCTCTTTGACACTTTATCATCAAGTGGGAGAGCCGGAGTGGGGCCTCTCTTTGCAGCGTGTGCCAGCACCCTTGTGCCTGGCTGGCTGGTTCTTGTTCGTGCCTGGGTTTCCTGGCTTCTGTCTCAAAGTGGGCAGCCTGTACTAGCTCGCAGACTATTAGTCCTGTCAAATATTGTGACTCTCTGGTGAATAGCATAGTGTGTAGTGTTGGCAACCCTAGAATAGCTAAGCCTACCAATAATTACTCAATTAACAATTGTTTACTGCTTTGTATGTGAAAGCCGGAAAAATTCTGACATATACAAAAGGATAAACGTTAATCTGCCCTGTGCCTTTGCGTTAATTACCTTTCTTCCATGATTTCTCTAATAGCTGCCACATTAGGACCTGCTCCTAGATGGGTATAAAAAGGACCTTCATCTTTTTCAATAATTTGCTCTGTTGAGATAATAGAAGATTATTATTTTAGACCTCAATTATACTAAATATAAAGGCTACATCCACAAAGCTTATCCCCCAACTGCACATTAAGGGCCCTAAATGTGACGTTACACGTTTTTTTTTTCCTTTAAATTGATGGACTAATCTATTATAAAATGTGCAAAGTAATTAAGTATATGTACATGCTGGCTGCTGGATAAAAAATATATTAAATTACATTTCAGAAATGGGAAAATAAATTATTTTATAGAAAAGTGGAACTAAGCAAAAAAAAAAAAAAACCAGTGTGGGACTTATAATATATTATATGTAATATCAACTCCAATCCACAAAATAATTAAGTATATGTACATGCTGGTTGCTGGATAAAAATATATTAAGTTACATTTCAGATATGGGAAAAGAAATTTTTTTATAGCAAATAAGTGGAACTGAACAAAGAAAATAATGTGGGACTTATATTATATGTAATATCACTACAATCCATTTTTTTATGCTGAAAAAAAAATTTTTTACAACTAACTATAATCCTGTCTGCTACTAGGATGTTAAAAGATTAAAAATAAATGTCCTGTCTTATCTCACCCCCAAGGATATTTCTTAGTTTATTGTCAAGATACATTTTTCTCCTCTTGTTTCTCCATAACATTTAATTACTGTTTTGAAAACAAAAAACACTGAATCCAAACCAATATTTGTATGTCCTTTAGAACAATTTATGATGAGAGAAAATACTGGAGAGAGGGTCAGGTAAAAAGAAGAGGCTCTTGTAAACTATTAAAGATAGAAAGTAGGGTGGGGGGAAGGGTTAGGGTAATAGAAGAAGGGAGTGAAGGCAATTATAACTTACCTAACTTTACCTATGACATGTGTGGCACTTTGGCCCAGTGAGGCACCTAATACTGACCACACACAAAGGGGCAGGCAGCCTCCGTCCAATCTTTTATAAAATGTGTAGTGCCCCATTGTGAGAGGAATAACATGGGGTGGGCAGACCATTAGACACATTAGTTTAACATTTGTTTGTTTTTTTCAATTGTCTTCTACTGTATCCACGCTGAGTAGCTACAAGTAAGATCTCCACATATATATGTATATAATCTGCATTCATTGGCAAAGGGTTACCCTATTCCAACAGACTTATCATGTACCTTGAATTTTAACAGAAAGTTGTTTGTTTAAAAAAAATGAGGAAATGCCATATTTTTTGTCTAAGGGATGAGACTTTAAAGAGAAAAAATCAAAATAAATATAAATCACAATGGAGAAAGGGCAACTTTATGAACTTTCAGAACTTCAGCATTACAATTTTCTGCAACTCATGGAGAATGAAGATAACAATCTCTCCCTTATATAGAAATTAATCTTGTAAAATCATTAACATGTTCAATCTTGAATTAAAAAATATTAAATGTTCTTACATTAGTTTGTATATGGCAGTAATTTTCTCATTTTAATATGTGTTTTTACTGCCTGGCTGTCTCTCCAGAAGATGACATTTAAAGAGTTAAATAGATTGATTAATCTAAAAAGGTTACCTTTATATTTTAAAGAGTTTGAACAGACGGGAAAATGAACATGCACAACTGTTTTAAATTTTTGGAAGAAGTGAATATAAGTAAAGTTCTCTTTTGCTGCACAGCATAAGCATTTGTAATTTTAAAGAAATATAAGCTTCCGATTTTTATGGACCTTAACAAATTGCTGCCAGACCCAGATAAAAAAAATCCCATATCTGAAGATAAATGTGCTAATTCTGGGTAAACACCATGTGTCTGAGGACATTTCTGGCACTTACCTACACATCTGCATGATGGGAAATCATACTGAGTCTTGACAGGTGTATCCAATAAATTTTTTATAGGAGTATCTAGTAATTTGGAAGGTGACTCTAAAAAATTATTGAGAGCAGAACCAGCTGTTCTCTTGGTCGGTGTCTTTTCCATAGAAGGCGTTGCTTGCTGCTCTGAAGCTGGGGTGTGGCTCTCCAGTTCCACAGCAGTGGTCTGTCTACTTAACACTGTGACTGGCCCTGACATTTCAACTTTCACTTGTTTCTGTGACTTGAGAGTAAGAGCCTTGTGGTCAAATAATGATTTGACCTGAAACTGCTTCAGATGTTGCTCCATGGTCTCAAGGATGCTCCTTTGCTGCATGTTATCACAGCTTGGAGGTGGAATCTCTTGCTTAGTTATCTTTTTCCATGTTTTGTTTTCTGACATGGGGTGCATACAGGCATGGGGCTTGGATCCAGGTTCAACCTTAATTGGCCTGTGTGTCTGATTATGGCAAGAGTCAGCTTGGGGTTGTTGTTGGTTTTGCTGTTGTTCTTGCTTCTGTAAGAGGTGCCACCTTAGAGCAGCATGCCTGTGAATGTCCTTCTGGGGAGGGGTCTGAATGTGGCTTCCCCCCTGCTCGGGCACAGGGAAAGCACCTGCCTGGTTTTGCATCAAGTACCTTTGCTGAGCGAGCTGTGCAGCTTGTTGACCAGACATATCTTGGCTTTTGCTTTTATATCCCTGGAGAACCGAAGCTTTTGGAGGCTTCTGTTCTTGTTCCTGAAAGCACCTGTGAAGAGCATCTTGCTTTGAGATCACATTATTCGGAAAATATTGCATGTGATGCAAGTTTTGGGTCTTATTTCCTGCATAAAGTTCAGAATTTATAGTCTGTTCTGTACGCTCTGGAACTTGGTGTGTCTTGTTTAAACAGGAAATAGGCACCTTGCTTCCATTTGATTTCAAGATCTGACCAAAAGGGAAATTTCTATTTATATTATGTATGTGTTCTAATCCCATTTGGGAATTATGAGTCTGGAACTCACTTGATTTCAAATACTGATTTTCACCACGAAAGCATTCTTCCACTTTAACCTGGCTAAAAATTAATCCTTCTCTTTGCTGATCGCTGTTGCTTTGGGGATGAGAAAAAGGCTGGGACATTTGTTCGTTATTCCTCATCTGTAAATTCTGTTGCTGCTGCTGCTTTTGAGGGAGATGTGAATTCTGGCATGTTTCTGATGGTGCTGCCTGTTTATGAGGCTTATGCTGTAAAAGGTGTGAACTTGAGTATGGCTCAGTCTCTGAAGCCTGTTGGTTCAAGCATTGCTTTTCGGTTGTGGGCATGAGTTTCTCAGTTTGGGAATCTGGTCTTTGTTGAAAATGAAATCTAGGGGCACACAGTGACTGCATGTGAGCCTCGGGTAAAGGGTCTGTCTTGGAAAAGTGCACTGGGAACGAGGGATTTTGGAACTGGAGACACTGATCCACTCTCCCTTTAGACTGCTCTTGATTCGTCTCAACTTGGTACCTTTGTGGCCTCTGGTCTGGCTGCACTATTTTCTGGATGTAAGCTTGCCCTGGGAGCCCCCCAGGCATGTTGGAATTTCCAGTGTATTGTTTGGAGGTCATTTGATTGGAGGAGTTGGGCTGGTACTGAAGAACTGAGCGCAGCGGCGCCTCATTGTATTTTAAATAAGATTCTGCTTGATGAAAGTGAGGGGCCTTCAATTCAATCCATCCTGGTTTCAGATAAGGCTCTGTTGGGAGCACAAGATCTTGTGTTTGTTCCTTGTCTTGACCCTTCACAATCTCTTGATCTTTGTGTCCCATCAACAGCTGGCAGTGGTCCTGTGGAACTCCACTGCTACCAAGAATTGGTGGGTTATGCTTGAGAAGTTCCGATATTTGTCTTGTTTTCTCAGAACACAATGGAACAGTCATTGTTCTGGGAGTCCGTATGTCAATCTTGTTAACACAGCTATTCTGAAGTCTTTCTGGAAGCATCAGAGAAGGGCTGGACACATGGGTAGATGGATTAGGACTCTGGGATGGTGGTGCCTCAGGTTGACCCTCAATTTTCACTTCCCTTAAAAGAGTTGAATGGCATTGGCTAGGGTCGGGACAGTGTTCTTCCAGATCACCATCATCCAGAGTACTTTTGCCTTCTGAAGTCAACAGAGGAACGTCTGGAAGAGGAGGAGGGGGAGAAAGAAGCAATTGTGATGGTGGCGGTGTGATACTGGCAGAAAAGGAATCCTCAGTGAACACTGAGTTATGCTTGAAGTGAGCACCATTCATTTCATTTTGCTTTAAATACCGTTCAGAGCTGCCACCAGGAGCCTGCAACTTGCTGCTGGAACCTGAACAGAATTCGTCACCAGAGCCTAGCTTCATGGTTCCTTGGACATCGCTGTTTTCTGCAGGAGATGGGCATATCTCAAAAACAGATTTTTCTTGTTCTGGTTTCTGAGAGGGACAGGCATCCAGCATCACAACTGGCTTATGAACATTATCAGCACCACGGGCCTCGGTCCCCCTTGCAGCTGGCTCTGGAGGCAGCTCAGAGTTCGAGGTCGGAGGGAAATTGATCTGCCCTGAGGTATGCAAGGGGTGAGCGAGCTCACGGGACAACTCATTAGTAGCCTGACTGTTAATGGCATGTATGTGAGATGTGGTTTTCTGCACCGCAATGGAAACACAATCTGGGTTATATTGAGACAGTGTTTTTTCCAGGAGTTCACTATGTGTGTTTTCCACAGAAGAGGCAGAAACTATAGCACCATTAGGCATTAGCACTGACTTGTTTTTATGAAGTAATATGATGTTCTTGTCATCGGAGTTAGTATTTTTCCCCTCCTGCTCATTCAGAGTCTGATGCTCTGGATTTTCAGACCTACTGCAGTTATTATGTGTTGAAAAACTGGTAAAATCTTTAACTGCATTTACTGGGGCTACAGAGCTTACAGACTCTCTCTTATCCTTCAAATTGGAGACATTTGGTTGACTGCTGCCTTTGCCTGGATTTCTTTCTTGGCTTTCCCCGAAGTTCATTCTTTCTCCGTTAGCATTTTGGTCTTGTTTCAATTTCTTGTTCTGATGAAGCCCAGAGAGAGAAGGTTCACTAACTGTGCGTTTTATTCCTCCATTCTGCAAACATTTGGAATACCCTCTACCTTGTATAAAGTCCGGACTCACACGGCTATTCTGGCTTCCTTTCATATGGGGTATTCCATAGTAACTTTTGAAAGACTGCCACTTGGTATCTCCATTTACTTCTGGATAAGGTCTCTCAGCTAATGGGCTTCCATTCTGGAGCTTAATAGCCAGAGGTTCTGTCTGGCAAACAGGAGACGGAGATGGTGTCAGGAATGGACTTAGTCTGTTGCCCTCAACATGGTTGGTTCTATCCTGTTCCATCAGGCTTGCTTCGGGGCCATCCACAAGGCTGCCCTCTGAATGAATCCTAAAGAGCATGGAAACAAAAATTAAAGTGCATTAATAAATATCTAACACTAATAATACATCTTAGAGAATAATCATGTCATTAATAGTATTGGAGTTCTTAGACACAGCAAACTATGATATTCATTTTCATGCTTTAGAGTGACAGTGAATAGCTACTCAGGACATGACAATTCTTGTCTTCTCAGCAACTCTCAAATAGGTCATGGGGAACAAAGATGATCCAAATTACCAGCTAATGTGGGAAGTTCATAGTGTATTGGTAAACAGTATCAACTTCCTTCCCAAATAATTTTTTGTGTCAAAATGTTATGAACAATAAAGACTACCTCCTTTTTGTCATCTCTAGCACCTTACAGAGAATCACTTCCTAAGCATTACCAATTCCATTTCTTATCTATTCCTTAAATTATCTTCACTGACACTTGGTAGCCAGATTTAGATTATCTTGCTTCATTATTGATTATAGTAACTTTTTTAAGGGTTTCTATCCTAGCCTAGCCTGTTCTCTCCCCATTTCTTAAGGCTCCTTCAAAGGGAAGGCTCTAAAATGCAAATCTGATGATATACCCTCCTTAACACACTTTACTGGTTCCATATTGCCACATCAGTAGTCCTCAAATTCTTTCACCCAACACACCTGAAAGATAAGCTACACTTCCATTAGTGTTAACATACAAGGAAACAGAATATAGGTAACAAGTGTAGTTTATAAAATTCCCTTTCTAGGTGATTCTGGTCCCCCCCACCCCCTATAGGGGCTGGCTGTCCACTTCAAATGAGAATTCTTACCTAATATGAGGGGGAACCCCACCCCCCTCAAAAAAAAACCCAGAAACAACAATCATCTGTTTCTTTGATTTGAGAGGGATTGTGCCCTATGAATTTGTTCCTCTGGGTCAAATGGTCAGCCAAATTTTTATCTGGAACTTTTGAGAAGGTTGTGTCATGATTTGTGGAAGACGTGTCCTGAGTTCTGGCAGACAAATAACCGGTTCTTCCACCATGACAACACACCTGTCCACACCACGTTGAATGTTCAGCAGTTTTTGACCAAAAAAAGGGTCATATGATCCTTATGCCCCTTCCTCCCTATTCACCAGATCTCGACTCCCAAGGGACTGTTTTTTGTTTCCCCAATAAAAAAAGTGCTCAAAGGGAAATGTTTTGCGAACGTGGAAGAAGTAAAACCAAAAAAAGGCAGAAGCACTAAAAGGCATCAAAACTGCCAATTTCAAAACTGTTTTTGAGCAGTGGGAAAAGTGTCTCAATAGGTGTAGCACATCAGAGTACTTTGAAGGTGATTGAAGTTTAAACATGTAAGAATAAACACACAATTTTTAATAAATAAATTGTTTTTGTGGGTCCCCCATTATAAATGGTTTTTCATATGCAGGTTTCTATTTTTCTCTCCTCCTACTTCCTCTCATAGTTTATACTCTAATGTAACAGCTTATAAATATGCAACATGTAAGCTTTTTCAGGCCTCCATGATGATGTTGTTTTGTCTGCCCACAATGCCCTTATTTGCCCAGTGACTCATGTGTGTCCCTCTAAAACTGTCTCAGAATTAACTCCCTTAGGATTCCTCCTTTGATTTTCTAAGAGAATTAATCACTCCAATTTCTTTTTTTTTAATTAAAAAAAAAAAAAATTATTTATTTATTTATTTTTGACAGAGAGAGATACAGAGACAGAGACAGAGAGAGAACTGCACTGGGGGAGCTCCCAGTTCAGCATATGGCTCTGCACGGGCCAGGGCCGGGACTCGATCCCCGGTACCTGGCGCTGCAAAGTGAGACACTGAGCCATCCCGGCCACCCCAATCACTCCAATTTCTATGATGCTTCTGTATCTACATGTGGTCTGTCACTGAACAAACATATCACACTCAGTGTATTTCTTTTACTCTATTACTGGACTGTGAATGCCTTAAGAATACTCTGTCTACGTTTGTGCTTAGAGTGAACATCCACTAATTTCACTTAGATTGATATAAACTTGCTTATCTTATGATCATGTATTCATTCATTAAAACATTTCTGAGACCAGTAGTTATGGAAATCACAAAGTTCAAATGATAAGGAAAGAAAGAAATGAGCAATTAAAAAGAAAACAAACATAAATAATCCAGTATATAAAGTGAAGGCTCACCCCTTCATGACATAGTCATGGTTTATTTTCCCACAGTTTTTCTCATTACGTTTATTTTAAGGATGTAGGTAAAGAAAAAAAGAATCAAGATTACTTTGCATTTGGGTTATAATTAAGCTCTACTACAATAGTCATGGCTTACTAATTAAGACAAATGAAACTAAGAAATAAGATATAAACACTAGAAAGCAACACTAGAGTTATCATTTGTAGATAATAAGGTTGTATATTGTTCAACCAAGATATCAATGGAAAAACTGGTACAGTTGATGAGAAGTCAGTAAAGTAGCCAAAGAAAATAATCAATAGCCTTGATATATATCCGTTATAAAAACAACGGCCAGTCAGAAGCTTTAATGGAATAAAATACTATAATAGAAAAATATGTTTGTAAAACACTAGGTATACACTTTAAAAGATACATGAAAGATCTTTTAGAATAAAACTTTAATCCAGTACCAAGGTATATACAAACACAAAAACAAGTAGAAAAATATATGTTCGTTGATAGTTGTTAAAATACTCTATTCATTTAAAATATACTTCCAATAAAAATACTAGCAGAATTTTTTTGAAGAATTAAAATGCTGACTCTAAAGTTCATGTGGAAAAATAAACAAATTGGGTGGCCACAAATAATCTGAAAAAGAATCATAAGGACAAGGCAGTATCTAAATTAAAAGATATAAAAAACAACAAAAGCTATCTTACTTAAAACAGATTGTACTTGCATATCAATTGGCAATAGTGCAAGATAGATAAGACCAATGGGATTCAATAGAATGTCTAGAAATAGATACAAACAGAAACATAGTATGAAGTACTGATGACATTTTAAATAAATGATATTGAAAAAACTGGACAGTCTTCTAAAAAAAATGATAAAGTTGGATCTATTCCTTACATCTTATACCAAAATGAATTCTAAATGGATTTAACACTTGAACACAGAAAACGTCACCCCCCCCACCCCAAATTACAAACTGTCTGAGAAAACTTAAAAAATATATCTAATGACTTGGTACGTCCTTTGTGACACAAAATCTAAAAGACAAACTAGAAAGTTCAGTAAAATTTATGCATATGCAAAAATAAACCCATAAGCACAGTTAAAAGTCCCATGAAACTTTTCTTAATATATAGAACTATACAAAATGAGAAGGAAAATTCCAATGAACCAATAGAAAAATGAGCAAAGGACATGGGCAGTTTACAGAAAATGAAATGCAAATGGGTCTTAAATATTAAAATGGTGCTGCAAAGGAAACCATCAACAAAGCAAAGAGGCAACCAACCAACTGGGAGAAGATATTTGCAAACAATGCCTCTGATAAGGGGCTAATATCAAAAATATACAAAGAACTTGTACAACTCAACAAGAAAAAAACAAGCAATCCAATTAAAAAATGGGCAGATGACCTTAACAGACACTTCTCTC
>PVKE010034362.1:0-17371 GCA_004027555.1 Craseonycteris thonglongyai
AAAAAATGTTGTGTAACAGTCTCATTCACCCTGGTCTCTAGAACCATTCCCCCATCACCATTTCTCCAAGAATATTGTGAACTTTGTCTACAATAAAAAATTAAATCTAGGTCACAGATACTTTCAAAGCACTTGTCTAATGTATCTACAAATACTTGAATTAGATCTAAAATGCCAAGTTCACTTCCAGAAGAATCCATACTAAAGACAAAATATAATGTTGTATAATGTATATAAATCAGTTTGTTGTCAGATCCTCCAATTAACACTTATTCTTCTAGGAAATTACATTTTCATCTCTCTTAAATACCAAATGGAATGTCTCCCTGATGATTTGCTGTTTTGTATCTTCACTATAAGGTTGGTAGAACTTAAAAAGCTGTGGCTTCTCGTGGTTATTGAAGATGAGGATCACCTTGATAATAACTGAGCCCTGACCACCTGGTGGGCGCTGAGGGTCAGCGTAGGGGCTGGCACCTGAGCCTCCCCTTGGCATCTCTCCCTGCCATTTCTGCATTGCTAGCTTGTGATCAGATTATCACCTCCCTCTGGGTAAGGATCATATCTTTATCATATTAAGGCAAGCAATGATATGTAGGGGAAAAAATTTATGCAAAAAAACAAGGAACACAACAGACTTTGTAATCTAGCAAAGGAAGGTTTGACTCCTAATAGTCACTGGTTCTTTTTTTTAATATTTTTATTTATTTATTTTTGAGAGAGAGAGACAGAGACAGAGACAGAGAGAGAAATGAACTGGGGGAGCTCCCAGCTCAGCACCTGGCTCTGCACTGGCCGGGGCGGGGCGGGGCGGGGCGGAGCCCGGATTCCCGGCCCCGGGGCTGCAAAATGAGTGCTTAACCCACTGAGCCATCCCGGCTTCCCCGTCACTGGTTCTTAACATGGGAAATTCCTTCACTTCTTATCTGTAATCCTGGACAGTCTGGCAATGAAAAAGGACCTGAGAAGACATTTTTAAACTTTTTAGGAAAGAATCTTGTTCTTGTTTGAATATCAGTAGATTAGGGGCTTGAGAGGTATCATTAGGCTGACCTTGCCTTGATTTCTTGTTCTCTCTGTGCCATAGAGCACGATACCAATACAAATTTACACAAATGTTGTCATCTATAAAATGAAGAACAAAATAATGGCTGCAAAATTTTAAACCTTGAGTGTGGTGCATAGCAAAGTCAATAAACTTTAAAAACTATTATTAGTTGTTGGTAGATGGGAAAGTGCCAGTTATTATTAGTACAAATGAAAAGCTGGAGTTTTAATTGGTTGAGTAACTTGCTTAAGAAAGGAAATGTATGTGGTACATGAAAACAATCCTTCAAGCCACCAGTATGAACCTGGAATTCTACTGTTTCCACAAGTTTCAGCATTAAATCCCTTCATACATCTTGTTCAGGTGTCTCTAGCCTAGGAATTTGTTTTTCCTTGGGAATTTTTCTGAAGAAGTTTTTACCTTCTCTAGTTTTCCTAAGCCACACCTTAGATAATTATTAAAAAGCTCACATACAAGAGCCAGGAACGGTATTAATGCATTCATACAAGAATTCCCTCGTGAATAAGAAAGTAACACATTTAGCATTCACACATTGTGGGGGAGGGTAAAAAGAGGAGGAGGGAAAGAAAAGTGCCTTTGGCAGGAAGTAGGAGGAGACTTTCAAAAAAAGCTATCTTGGGTCTGGAACCGTTTCAGAAGTTAGAAGCTCTTCTTTTTATCAACCCAGACTATTTCTGAGCATGGAGAATGCAAAAGGCAAGAATGTAAGTACGTTTAGTGGGTTTGTTTTCTGTCTTTGAGTCTCCTCATGTTTCTTGCATGCTATGAGCACACTTCATTTGAGGAGAAAAGAATGTGCCTCAGAATTTTCTTCTCTTCACTTTAAGGAAAAAAGTAAAGTTCTGGATATGATTTCAACATTATCTATTTGAGTGAGGAAATGATAAATGGGGTTTCCAGTTTTGGTTTTGAAGCGGTGTTTTATCCTGACGGAAGTGTCAGACCTAGAAGGAAATGGAAACCGGAAAAAAGGGGAGGTGAGGGAAAGACTTGAGGAAGAGGCCTGTGAACTGAGGCTGGGAAAAGAAGAGATATTTTAATTTTCCTGAAGCAGACACAAATTCTAAACCACAAGGTGCTGCTTCTGAGAACATTATTTTTCCTCAGGGACGTTAGGGCCAAGAAATAATTAGAAGCCAGACATGCTAATGAGCACTGCAGACAGAAACTAAATACGAAGAGGCTGTAAGGCACTGTACAGAAGAATTAAAAGGCTACTGTGCTATGGAAACCGGAGCGCTCTCAGTGTCTCTTTCGTAGAACCAGGTCGTTTTTGCCCTCTCACATTTAAGACTTTGGTGAGGCCCAAAAAGGAGTATCTTGTGAAAGGGCTATGCAAATACAAGATTTGGTATTTGTACGGATGAAGCGAGTTCAAATACAAGATTTAAATACCACTGTTAAACTGCCATAGAGATGTAAAGTGCCATACAAATGTTAATTTGTCCAGTACTCCCACACTGATGCATGATGGAAAGGACTTGATTTGGGGGCACTTTGACCTTGGGTTTAATTTTGTGTGTCGTTAGTTATGTAGGCTCTCAGCCTCAGCATCTGAAAATGTAATAAATTGTCACCAGCGTGATGTGAGGATTAAATCAAGGAAAATTAGGGAAGTGCCAAATAATACCTGATATAAGAGGCTCAGTAATTTGAATTTCTCTGTATCCAAACAAGTTTAATCCTGTCTCGTTTTCTGCCATTGAGTGCTTGCAATGAAAGGGAAAGAAATTCCAACTTTTTGGAACTTATAATCAAAACGGAGTAACAGGCATTGATCAAATGACACAAGCAAATGTAAAAGTGCAGCTGACAAGTGATTGGAATAAGAAAATATGTAGTAGATTTGACTTGGTCTGTAAAGGCTAGAAAGGGTTGCCAGATGAATTAGCACTTGAACTGAGGTTCTAGAAGAGAGGAGTAAGATTTTAAAATGTATTTAAAACTGGGTTGGAGTGGAGCTGAGGAAAATCCCCTCAGGCCAGAGTAACTACGTAGTTGGGAAAGGAGTGCCGTGTATGACTGGAACCCGGGGCAATGGAGAGCAGTCTGAGAAGAAGCTGAAACAAAGGAAGAAGCTAGTAGATTGTAATAAAGCCATTTTATTATGTTTATATTTTCCTACTATGATCAATGATCCATTGAATCAATGTATAAATAGTATTCCTCTGGGAAACATTTGAAAGAGGCCAGGAATAAAGAAATGGAATAAATATCTTCCAGGTGAGAGATAAAGCTATAGATAATGGAGGATAATAAGGGCTTTCTCCAAAATAGGGAAGACTTTTCTGTTTCTTTTGTTTGTATCTATATTTTCTGTCTTTTCTCCTACATTCAAATTGACCTTCTGTTTCCCTGTTATGGTGTTTCTATCTTATAAATAAACCTAGGCATTAACATGATACCTGGAGAATTCACATTGCCAGTGGAGTTTAGTGACTCTTGGTGTCTTGGGTGTGTGTTATCTTAAGGCAGGTAGTGTTATTGGGGGTGGGTCAGATACCAGAAGAATGACTAACTGGCTCCTCTATCCCCAGAGGAACTCCAAAAAGAAGTCAAAGGAGAAAAATAAGGCTTGCAAATTACAGCCTGTCTCAGTAGAAGCTGGAAAGGAACTGCAGGCTGCTGGTGAACCAAGTAAACACAAAACCTCAGGGAAGGGAATTAAACGAACAAGTGCCATGAAAGACGATGAAGGTAAGAGTCCTCTTATTTCCTTGGGTTTAAGAAGGTTGAGGAATATTTCTGGAGTAGAAAAGTAATTTTGCCCTCTATTCTGCAAATGCTACACTTCCTTTAAAGCCTAGCTTAAACCTTGCATCCCTGAAGCCTTTTTTCTGTCACCTCGGTTAAATCTTATCACTTCCTGTCTCCAAACTCCCCCAATGTATTTGGTTCTGATCTTCATTTTGCTTTCACTCTTGACAAGGAGAAAACTCTGAAATGTTCTAAATTAAATTACAGTGAGCTGGAAATGAGAGCATGGCCATGGACCAGCTAAAGAAGGATTGTTCACATTACCACTTAGTATCTGTTGGAACTTCAGGTTAATTTTTCAGTTGTTTCTGCAGATTATTTTAGCCAGGTACCACCAAACTCCAGGAGTCATGACTTCTTCTTTAATGTGGGCTTAGTGATCTCTGTGCCTATCCCAGTGCCAGCCCCACTTCCACTTCCTGCCGCCCCTTTGCCTACCATATATCTAATGTAAATTCTTTCAAATGGCAAACTTTCTTTCCTCTCCCTGCTACTTGATACATACAAGAAGACACTTGCAAACTCCAAGACCATGGACATGTATGTCTCTGCTGCTTGTTTGGATTTCGTGCCCCCATAGCCTGTCTTTTTGGCAAGCATTTTGGCTCAATAAAATCTCTTTAAAAAAGACTTTCTGTTTTAACCACTCACTCTAGCATAGGATTTTGATATGTTGTAATGATTTGAGGAGAGACCAATGTAAGTTTGAAATCGCCCCCTTTTTTTTTTAAGATTTATTTTATTATTTTTGACAGAGACAGAGAAGGGCCAGAGCAGTCTCCATACTTGTACATCATCAGTTTTCAATATATGAAATCCCATCCTTGAACATACATTTTCTATTCTAAAAAGTGTGAGGGTAATACTACCCTGCCTAGTCATGGTAGGGTGGAGGGTCAGTTGTAATTTATATACAATACTTGGGTCAAACACATATACTATGCCTGACTAGTAATGTGAACTCAGTAAACCCTAGCAATTAGTGTCAACATACTTGTGTCTGTTCTGGAGGTGTGTTCTGTAAGTCTTTTTCCTGAGTGGTGGGTGTGTGAGGTGCAGCAGGAGCACTGTGTGCCATTGGAACGGAGTGCTTGCTACAATGGGGTGGGCTGGCAGAATCATGGGTAATAGTGGTTGTACCTATAGCATTGCTGGGAGTCTGTTTTGTAGTGAGAGGATGAGGCACCCTGAGTATGGATGATCTCTGATCTTAAAATTATATCATAGTTTTCCTGGATTAGAAGTATAGTCTCTCATGCAACCTCCATGGATTCTATGTTAAGGAGCAAGCTCACAGTGTGTGTGAGTTGGGGGCAGTTATAGAAAGTAAAAATGGGATTCATAAGGCCTAGTTTTGAGGTTCTGTGTGTCGGGGGCTTAGTGGTCTTTAATAAGTCATTTAACTGTACAATGGGAGCTGAACTATGAGAACTAAAAGTAATTGTACTTTTGACTTTTTAATTTTTATAAGAGTTAATCTGGGGAAGCCGGGATGGCTCAGTGGGTTAAGCGCTCACTTTGCAGCGCCGGGGACCGGGAATCAAATCCTGGCCCTGGCCCGTGCGGAACCATATGCTGAACTGGGAGCTCCCCCAGTTCAGTTCTCTCTCTGTCTCTTTATCTCTCTATTTCTCTCTCTCTCTCTCTCTCTCTCTCTATCTCTCTGTCAAAAATAAAAATAAATTAATTAATTAAAAAAAAAAATTTTTAAGAGTTAATCTGAGCCAAATTGGTCACATGGCTGTGGGGCAAGATCTCAAATGTTCCCAGACTTTGGACATTTTAAAAGGTTACATATGGGAAGTTGGATGGCTCAGTGGGTTAACCGCTCACTTTGCAGCGCCGGGGACCAAGGATTGAATCCCGGCCCCGGCCTGTGCAGACCCATATGCTGAACTGCGGAGCTCCCAGTTCAGCATATGGTTCCACATGGGCTGGGGCCAGGATTCGATCCTCGATCCCCGATCCCTGGAGCTGCAAAGTGAGCACTTAACCACTGAGTCATCCCGGCTTCCCCTAAATATTTTTTAAAATAAAAGATTACACAAAGCTAGTTAATTATTACTAACTTTACTCCATTTTTCTTTAGCTTCCTGTCCACAAAAGATGACACAAGACAATAAAAAAATAAGACTTCGGAGGAAGATACCCATCCCCCCACTGCCCTCTAAACTGCCACCTGTCAACCTGCTTCACCGAGACATCGTGAGGGCCTGGTGCCAGCAGTTGAAGCTGGGCACCAAAGGCTTGGTGAGGTCCCAGCATGGTCATTGATGTTGCTGAGAGGAAGGGTAGAAACCTTGTTTTTATTATTAACTCATTTGTCTTTTGTCTTAGAAATTGGATGCATATAGAAGATTGTGCGAATATGCTTACCCTAATCAAAAGGTGAGTCATTTGTAAGAAATTTGGCAGAGTAAAAGGTTTCATTCTTGTTACCTATATTAGAATCAGAAAGTAAGAGGAGTTTCCCTAGCCCCTCTCCCCACTCCATCCCCCTTCTTCCTTCTAAGGAAGAACAACACACCCTGGCCCTCACTCTTCACTAAGTCTGCAAAGAGTTATAAAAACAAGGATGCACTTACAACAGCACATTAATCTTTTCAATCCTATTCATAGGATATTCCAATGACAGCAAAAGAGTCCAAGATCTTGTCCAAATCACAAAGGAAATTAAAGCTGAAAAGGGGGGAAATGACAATGGAAAGTTCTGACCCTTCCAAAGTGACTGTTCCCCCTGAGGAAGGGCCTACTGCTCTCCTTGAGGGAATGGACAGGGTCATGGTGACAACTTCTTCCTCGGATGCTCTGTTTGCTTCCTGGACCAAAATTGCTGCCAGAGCTGGGAAGATGGAGGCAGTGGAATCACCACAAGAGGCCTCTGGTAAGCCCACCAAATACTAAGAGCGACTTCTGGTTCATTTGACGTAACTTCAGTTGATATTAACCTCTGATCAATTCTAGGATATATAATAATAACCTGAAGTGTTGGTGATTCCCAGCCGCCCACCTCCCACCCCCTAGATTTCTGATTTAGATCTGAGGTAGAACCTGGGAATTTGAATTTCTAACAATTTCCCAGATGCTGCTGCTGATGCCAGTTGGGGTACCACTCTTACAGGACCACTGCTTTAAATTACTGATGTCATCAGATTGGGGTAGTGCTCTGTTTGACTTCATTTGTTTCCTTTTTAAGGAATTAGAAGTAAAGGCATGTTCTAAGTTGAATGTCTGAGCTTCAACCTAGTATCTTCTAGCATCTATTAAGTGACCTTAAAAACTAGTTTCTGGTTTTCTTACTGTACAATAGGTTAATAATACCTGTCTCATAATGTTGTAAAGATTACAATTAAGGAAAACCAAAAACTGGTAAGCACAGTACAATGCCTGTTACAGTTGACAAAATTTGTAGAGAAATGACAGGACAAAGGGCAGTTCTTAGGTCCTCAAGCGTGTCAAACTGGGAAGGTAAATGTATGGGAGGAAACTATTTTATGAAGGCCGTCCTAGACTGCTCTGGTTTAGACTTTCTATTGAATGAAATCAGAATAGTTCACCCACAAATATACCTCTTTGACATGAATTATTCTGAGCTGCAGGCAACTAAAAAGCAAATACATGTTAAAATTCTCCTTTTCTGCCTAAAAAGAAGATACTAATTTTCTTTTTGCTGGAGACACTCTAATCAACTGAAAGAAGGCACCAGAGAAAATCTGACTGCATACAAACCTTATTCCATAGTTTCTTCCCATATATTTTACCTTTCCACAGTTTGACAGCCTTGAGGACCTAAAATTTCCTTCTTTTTTCCTGTCATTTCTCTACAAATTTAGTCTTTGTAGAAGGTGTTATATAAAATGGCATGCTAAGCTGCCATTTTGAGTTTTTGTTGTGTTTTCTCCTGCATGGTGTACACTGCACTTATTAATAAACTGTTTCTCTTGTTAATCTTTGTTAGAGTCTCAGCTAAAAGCCTAAGATGGGTACAGGTAAAGTTTTTGCCTCCCCTACACTGTCATCTACCCCATTGCAGCTATACCACTGACTACTATATTTTTTGTTTCTTTTTAAAATTGTAATAAGAACTGCTTTGCATTATTTTCTAAAGGGGGACAGAATAAAGTAGAATTCCAGGGTTTATATTTCAAGAGTTAGCACTTGAGAAAGACAGAATCAAAAGCTTTGATACAATCTTGAACATGATAATTTTATCTTGCTCTATTCAAACTTCCCTTTCTTTCCTTCCCCAGGTGTCAGGTGGTGTGTGGTCCATGGGCGAAGTCTCCCAGCAGATACAGAGGGTTGGGTCCAGCTACAGTTTTATGCTGGGCAAGCTTGGGTCCCTGAAAAACAAGGGAGAGTGTGTGCACTCTTCTTGCTACCTGCTTGCAAATTCCCGCCCCCTTACCTGGAGGACAATATGTTGTGCCCCAAATGTGTTCATAGGTAATTACCTCTAGTGCTTTTCTGTAAACAAAAAGTGGGCACCTGGCATTTAGTTGAAGGAGATGGGGGGAATGTATGTTAATCTTAACTAGCCCTGTGTTTCAAACATAAGTTATCAGTAAGGAGTTTCAAAGAAAGTATTACCCATCAGTATATTCCTAGGAAAAAAGGCATCTATATGTTGGGGCTTAATGATTCTACCTAGAGACCCATAGTTCTGCAGAAACAAACATTTATAATTACAATATTCCGGGTATATACACTACACAGAAATAATGACAAGCAGCAAAACACCTTTAAGTTAGCCTACAGCATAATGGGGATTATTAGTTTGTAAATAGCTTTCATATTATATGGTGACTGGTGTGACTTAAGGGAAGAATTAACTGGATGGAAAGAAGTAAGGTCATTTTTCAGTACAGGGACTAGAGCTAAGTAAAAGAACTTGGCACAACAGAAAAATTGCTAGTAGTTCCGTGTGACAGAATATGGTGATGTGTAGTGGAAAATAAGCCTCAGTTTGTCACCAAATGGGCCAAATGATGTCTATCTGAAGATATTGTGAAGACTAAATGAGTAAACAAAGAGTGCCCATTTGCAGAACTTTGCAAGTAATTTCTGGGAGTTGGATAGCTTATCTCTGTGTGATGGGCCACAGAAGAATTTCAAGCAAGTAAATGGACTGAATCTCAAACTGCCAAAGAGGAAAAGGGTATAAGATCTATTGGGAAAATTCAGTTTAATATGTTTAAAGTGCCTGGAACCTTCTATATATAGGTGACTAAAAATCTAGCATCTACATAACTAATTTAAATACTGATAATAATAGTTGCACTAGGGCTGGGAGAGCTTCAAGAAACAGCAGTATTTGTTAAGCATGTTTAAAAGTGGCAGAAAAAAGATGAGGAAAGCTGGAATGTGAAGTTACGGGGAGAGTTTGCATGGGGACATTTTCTTAAGTAATAGCAAATGAAGCTGAAGAAGCTCTAATACTTTCCTGGGTAATTTCAAGCAGTAAAGGATACAGAGAATTCTGTGTTGGTTTAATAGCAGAGTAGAGACTGCAATAGAAACTATTTTCTGAGAGTATAAAGGAAGATGTGGAGCAATGGGGTGCTTAAAGGGAATTTCCATTAGGCACCTTAGTGCTTCTGGGCTTAGCTTGGGGGAGGGGCCTATGAAGAAGAAAGATGAAAACTGAACAGCAGAGGCAGTTGATGTAGCCCATTCTTGGTTCCCAAGGATCCATTCTCTGAGTTGTCCAGGCACCATTTTATGCTCCATCAGATCTCTTGCTAGGGGAAGGCTTAGTGTCAAGGTTAGTGAACACCAGAGATGTAACATAACAAGTCTGAAGTGGGAAGGCCCCTCAGGCTAAAATTTTCCTCCACCAGTGAGGAGTGGCAACCCCCCCCCCCCCCCCAGCACTGGTAACTCATTCACTGGACTATTGTAAGGTGGGATGTGTTAGTCTTTTCCCTTTTTGGCAGTCTCCTTCCTGCCACAATTAGTTGAATGCAATTGAAGTAACTTCAAATAGCCCTTCAGTGACATTTGGGCCACAAGGTAAACAGTAAAAGATCCATGTGTGTGTGTGTGGAGGGGGCAGGGAGTGAAGGACTGCACAAAACAAGACCATGTTACAGAGCTATAACTAGTTGATAAATAATGTCATTCCTGGAGGACTGATCACATACTTCCTACCCACTATCCTAAAGTTTAAGGGAAATTTTATTACCTTTTCAGCAGTGGATTTCTTGGCCATATTCAAAGATTCAGCTTAGTATTTCTTACAGACTTTCATCTTTTTAAAACCAAACATTTTACTTGCTTCATAGGAATAAGGTGTTGATGAGAAGTCTTCACTGAGAGTACACTACCAGGAAAGGAGATACAGATATAATTGATGGTAGAAGGGTGATTGTCATCAACTTCATAGAACTCCAGGCTGCTTCCTGGGCAGAGGGTGTGTGGACTGGTAGGTGCAGATGTTTCCTTCAGACCTCCGACAGTGCCTGCTTCATCGTCAACTGGAACACAGACTTACACAGACTTGCGTTTCAAAATGAAAATATTTTACAAAATTTGACTGCAATTAATAAGATGAAAAGTTCATTGCCATCATATGTTACCATTCTGAAACAGAAGGGACCTCAGCAGCTCTTTTAAAGTGGGAACTTGAACATTCTGAAGGTGTCAAGTGAAGAAATGAGTTCTCCCATGCTGGATTCCTGGGCTTGGAACTCTGCCTCCTCCTGGAGACTGCTGCTTCTAGTTACAAAATTCAGTGACTTCAAACCTTTTAAAGCAGAACTCTCTATTTGTTCCACTCCCCAAACACATTCTTAAAATATACAATACAATATTTTTCCAAAGTTCTTAACCTGATAACATGGCACTTTGTCAGTGCTTTATTTCCAATTGTAACTTTCATATATTTTTACTGATTAAAAATGTTGAAGTTCTGAATCATGTTTTAAATGTTTATAAAAAATCTATTAAGGAAATGTGTGCAAATAAATGTTCTCAATAAGTTTAAGTCAAAAGGCAATAGTGGTCAGGACTTTTTATTATAGTAAGGCACGCATTTTATTCCTTGTATCTTATTGTATGTGTATTTTTTACCTTTTTTCTGTTTTCATTGACCTGCTCAAGCTTTTTTTTTTCTGCCTGCCTTTATTAATTTGGGACTATTACTTTGCTTTTAAAATTGTATTTATAGATAGCTCCCTGTTCCCAAAATAAAATTCTGTACGTAATCTACCATTAAAATGGTTTATTTACCCCTTCTTTCTGCCCCTGGCAAGGAAGACAGAGAAGTTGCAACTATAATACTTTAGCCCTCAGATGGATTCAATGGCAAAAGGTCCCTGATAGGATCTTAACTGGGGATCTTAGAGATCTGTTTTCCCATGTGGAAATAAAAGTTTTAACAGCCACAAAGATGTACCTACCCACTAGCATCTTATTGTGTATAGTGAGGTACAGTAAGAATGACAAATTGGGCCAGCCCTCCAAATGTTCCTTTGCCAAAGGGACGTACAAGTCTCCAGAAGTTGGACATTTAAAACTCCAATAGCTCTATAGTTGGATCCCGGCCAAGAAAATGGCTGACAGGTGAATGAATGCATGAGAAAAACCTGTGCTGCAAAAGTGGAAGTGGACTCATCTCCAAGGATCCCCAGCCCTAAGGAGCAGAGGTAAGAAAGGAAATACAGAAATTTTTACAAATACAAATTCACAAAATTGGAATTAATATATCTGAAAGTGCCTCAAGTAAATTTCTAAATTTGGCAACATGGGGCTTCTAGACAAAAATTGGTTATGTCTACCTTAACCAAGTATTCAAACTGATCACCAGGAATGGTAAAAAAAAAAAAAAGTGTTTCCTGAAGATACAATGTACAAGTATGACTGATAATATGCTTGCCAAAAAAGTGTGACAGGAATCTATGCACAATGAAACAATTAGTCCTGATTATACTTGTCTCAGCATAATTGTTTTGGGGTTTTTTTGACAGAGACAGAGGGAAGAGGGAGGGCCCAGAACAGTCTCCATAGTTGCACATCATCGGTTTTTCCACATAGTTTCATTCCACAGGTGGGCTTGGGGCTGCACAGGGCAGGAACTGAGCCGGGGTCTCACCCAGGTGAGAACTGAACTGGGGGCACTTCCCAGTTCAGTATATGGGTCCACACGGGCTGGGGCCGGGATTCGATCCTCGGTCCCTGGGGCTGCAAAGTGAGCACTTAACCCAGTGAGCCATCCCAGCTTCCCCATAGTTGTTTTGTAAGATTTATTTTTTGACAGAGACACAAGAGGGAGGGTCTAGGGCAGTCTCCATAGTTGTACATCATCAGTGTCAACATAGTTTAATTCCACACAGGTGGATGTGAGGTCATGTGGGGTGGGAACCAAACTGGAGACCTGAATGGGAGGTGTACCCCAGTTCAGCATATGGGTTTCCATAGACTGGGTCGGGAATTTGATCCCCAGACCTTCAAATTGCAAGGCAAACACTCAACCTGTTGAGCTGTTTTGGCATCCCTCAGCATAATTAAATGAGCACTTACTTCGTTTTGTGTGGCAGTTACTTAGGCATATCTATATGTAAAAATCCATAGCTACGGGCTTAAGATACATATTTTACTATATGTAAGTTATATATTTACTTTTTTTTTAAAGTTTATTAATTTTTTTTTTCAAATATATTTTTATTTTTTTATTGATTTTTGAGAGAGAGAGAGAGAGAGAGAACTGAACTGATGGAGTTCTCAGTTCAGCATATGGTTCCGCATGGGCCGGGGCCGGGATTTGATCCCCAGTCCCCGGTGTTGCAAAGTGAGTGCTTAACCCACTGAACCATCCCAGCTTCCCCTATTTTATTACTTTTTTGACAGAGCGAGAGAGAGAGAGAGAGAGAGAGAGAGATACAGAGACAGAGGGAGAACTGAACTGGGGGAGCTCCCCAGTTCAGCATATGGGTCAACACGGGCCGGGGCCGGGATTTGATACTCGGTCCCCTGGCTGCAAAATGAGCGCCTAACCCACTGAGCCATCCCAGCTTCCCCATATTTACTTTTTAAAATATAATTTTAGTGTAAAGGATATTTTTGGACTAATTAGAAAAATTTGAATATAAAGTGGATATTTATTCTCAGCCTTTTGGCTAAGTTCAAGTGTAGTATAAAGTTGATATTTGATGATACTACAGCCATATTAAATGTCTTGGTTGTAATAACTATTGTGATTATATAGGTTTATATATATGTATATTCATAATATTGTTATGATTATTATAGAGGGACACACACTAGATTCTCAGTTAACTGGCACCCATGGGGATTGGTAGGTGTCAGAAATGTAAGTAGACTTTATTAACCGGAATGCATGCAACTGACATGACACTCAAGCAACCAGAGTGCCGGTGGCTTGCATTCTGGTTAATAATTTAATAATAGAGAGTTTTATTTATATATAGTCACATATATATATATATATAATCACACACATATATATAATCATATATATATATACACACACACACACATATATATATATATATATACACACATATATATATATATATATATATATATCAAGAGAGAGAGAGAGAGAGAGAGATACTCCATTGACCATTGACAATTGGTTAATGAGGTACAGAATATATGGGTATTGTACCAACTTTTATGTTTAAAACTTTAATTTTAAAATAAAACACTCAATTGCCTATATGAAAAGATCCTTTTGAAATACAGGTAAGATCATGACACTCCTCTACTCAAATTTCTCTCATGGATCTCATTTTATGCAGAGGGAAATTCAAGGCCTATGTCAAGTGTTTCCTACCTGTGTGTCCTCAGCTCCACCTCATGTCCAGCACCCTGCTTTCATAGTTCCTGACAGTGCCTGACATTGCTCCCACTGCAGGACCTTGTCACTGGTTGGACTGCTCTTCTCCCCAGATGCCAATGTGGTAAACTTCCTTAGTTCTAAGTCTTTCCTCAAATGTCACTTTTTCAAACGGTATACTCAGACTATTTAAAATCACAGCTATTTCTCACCCTTATCAACACTATCCTCCTTGCCCTGCTATAGCTTTCTAGATGAGTGAGGAATTAAAAGGTTTGACTTGAATTATAATAGAAAATGGATCACAGGTTACTGTATAAAAAAAATTGATCTTTGTCCTCTCTGTCTGATATATAACTACACGGTTAATATAGCACATTTATAATCTGACCTGTGAGTAGCGGCTACAAAACAAAAAAGTTGGCAAGCGTGTATTTTGGGTCAAATGTCAATGACTTTCACAGATTAAGCAAGTAAGAAGTCTCAGATCTAGGCTTAGAGACATCTATGCTATTTCAATTGCTGGTTGATTTTGAGCATCTGTTACCAAAATGGCAATAATATTTATTTCACAGAATTGTAAGAATTAATGAGAATATATATAATACACTTCACAAATGGAAGGTTTATGCAAATGTTATTTATGGATTTTTTAAATTAAATTCTTTCTTAGCTTTTGCTCTTCAATGTGAAGTTCCCCCAAACAGAATGTGTCCCTGGCCCACCAGTCTGCCTCCCATGAATGGGCTGTCCTGAGACACTTTATGCAGCTGGTGCCATCAAGGACATTTTCCTGTTAGCAGGGTTAGTAAATTCGGAAACTGTGCTCAGAACAAAGATGGAAATCTGAGTCCTTTTAGTAACTTTTATTTCCCTCCTATTCTTTATTTCTTTGCAGAAAAGAATAATTTGAGAGACTATAAAAAGTCATTTAAAAATCATTTGTTGAGAAGGCAGGAAGGATATAAAGTCTTAATTCTTATATTGAATCATTTTGCCTAATTTTTGTCTGAAGTAAAGTCAGAGAAAGCAGAGAGATACAGAAGGGGAAGACTTATTTATTTATTTATTTATTTATTGACAGAGAGAGAGAGAGGGAGAGAGAGAGAGATACAGAGACAGAGAGAGAACTTAACTGGGGGAGCTCCCAATTCAGCATATGGTTGCGCACGGGCCGGAGCCGGGATTTGATCCCTGGTCCCGGGCACTGCAAAGTGAGCACTTAACCCACTGAGCCATCCCAGCTTCCCCGAGGACATGCTTTTGATCTTCACTCCATATATTATTCTCTCCATACCTTGTTTCATTTCCACCTGTTTTGAACTTTTTTTTTTTTTTAAGATTTATTTTTATTGTTTTTTGACAGAGAGACAGAGAGATGGGTGGGGGCCCAGAGCAGTCTCCATAGTTGACAGCATTAGTTTTCCATATAGTTTCACTGCACAGGCGGGCACAGGACTGTGCAGGGCAGGAACTGGGCCGGGAGCCTCCTGCATAGGCCCCGGCAAGAACTGAACTGGGGGCACACCCCAGTTCAACACATGGGTCCACATGGGCCGGGGCTGGGATTCGATTCTCCGGTCTCCGGGCCTGCAAGGCAAGCGCTTAACTTGCTGAGCCATCCCAGCTTCCCCTGTTTTGAACTATTGAGATAATCAGTATTCACTTTTTTTGTTGTTGAAGATTTATTGTTTTTGACAGAGATAGAATGGCAAGGGCCCAGAGCAGTCTCCATAGTTGTATGTCATCAGTTTTTGATATGGTTTACACACAGGTGGGCACTGGGCTGTGCAGGGCAGAAACTGGGCAGGGGGCCTCCCACATGGGAAGCTTGCCCTGGCATGAACCAAACTGGGGGACCCACGTGGGAAGCATACCCCAGTTCATTATATGGGTCCTCACGGGCTGGGTCTGGAACTCAACCCGCTGAGCCATCTCGGCATCCCCAGTACTCTTTTTTTTAAGGATTTATGTATTTATTTATTTATTTTTGACAGAGAGAGAGAGAGAAAGAGAGATACAGAGACAGAGAGAGAACTAAACTGGGGGAACTCCCCAGTTCAGCACATGGGTCCCCACGGGCTGGGGCCAGGATTCGATCCTCGGTCCCTGGGGCTGCAAAGTGAGCGCTTAACCCACTGAGCCATCCCGGCTTCCCCAAGTGAAGTTGTTTTAATCTACTTATTTATGACAACAACAGCAAAGACAAAAACAGCAAAGTGGTTCTGACATAAGTAAAGTAACGATGCCATCCTTGTACATCTGTTGTCATGGACAGGCAGTCAGCAGCCTATTAACAGAAGTACCCCACTGGGGGTTTGTGGAAAAAAAAAGTGGAGAGGCAAGGGGACATTTACATGAAATATTGAGAGTTTGTGAGGACTATTGAGAGTTTCTATTTGGGCAAGGTGACTCTTTGCTAATCTAAAAGGTCTTGAAAGACTCTTGGGGTATTTTCTCCTGTCATGGTGATGCATTCCTTTTAGACATTGGTGATAAGCTATTTGGCCTCCAGGTCGAAGACATTAGCCCACCTACCAACACTGGAGTTCCCCTTCCTTAGCATCATGCTCCAGCAGCAGTGAACTTTTACTTTTGCACTGGCAACTGTGAATCAACTCTAGGTTGGATGCCATCTCCCTAGAGAAGGGATTCCTAACCCTGTGCCCGCGGGCGCCATGGCGCCCGCGGCCCGATTTGTGTGCGCCCGCCATTATTTGACTGCATTAGAACTTTTTCATAAACAGTAAGTAAAACTATAATTTATTTTTATACATTTGTTAGAATTTTAAAATATTGTTTGAGTATCTACACAGGTTTATTATATTCGTTGGTATGTGTGCGATATCGTATGTATAAGTTTTTCCCTAGCTTTAGCCTTTGTACATGTCACGTCTTGTTTAGCCGCTGAGCTCTTTAAACTCTCCTCCACCCAACCGGGAGGCGCGAAGTCGCCATTTTGATTGCGGTTGCTGGACTGATCGGGTCGTGACGGTTAGCTAGGATCACAGTGTTTTGATAGATTCGATTTTAAATGAACTAAAAGCGAGGTAGGTAATCTATTATGCTGGCAATTGGATATGATATTGTAGTTCTATAACTATTTTTATTTTTATTTTTTTAGTCCTAAAATGAGTGGACCAAATAAGAGAAAATGAACTTATAATTTTAACACAGACCGGGAGGAATCATATTGTTTCATTAATTTAAAAGGTAAATGCGTTTGCCTGTTGTGTGGCAGTAGTATTGCAGTGCCGAAAAAACATAATGTTGAACGTCACTTTCAGACAAGTCATATACCACTTTTGATACGAATTATCCACTTAAATCTGAAGTAAGAAAGAAAAAAATAAATCAACTAAAATTAAGTTGAACTACTCAACAGACTGTTTTCACTAGACATGTGGAAAAATCTAAAAAGGCCACCATTGCTTCTTTCAAAATTTCTCACATGCTCACAAAGAAGAAAAAACCTTTCCAGGATGGTGAATTGTTCAAAGAAGCATTTCTGACTGCTGCCGATTGTTTGTTTGAGGAATATTCTAACAAGCCTGAGATTATGTCGGCGATACAAGACCTACAGTTGTCAAATAACACAGTCACAAGAAGAATACACGCAATTTCAAAAGACTTGCAAACTCAGTTAAAGACTGACTTGGAAATATGTGACTGCTTCTCTCTGCAATTTGACGAGTCAACAGATCTATCAGACACCGCACAGTTGGCAGTTATGGTGAGAATGGTAT
>PVKE010034363.1:0-17428 GCA_004027555.1 Craseonycteris thonglongyai
TTCCTGATAAAAGGATGATTTTATAAAGTTGTAGATTAAGGAAACATACCCAATACCTTACATATGCCATTAATACAGACATTTCTGCTGTTGCCGCCTTCAAAGCAAGGGGTACCATCAATGACAGCATCCAGCATTTTCTCGGAAAACTGGCCATCTATAGGTCGGCAGTAGAGTTCACAAGGATGTGCTGAAGTGAAAAAGAGACAAATCCTTGCAAGTTAGCTTTCTAACTCAGCACCCTTCCCCCCAGGATTCTTTTGTACACATGATCCCAAATGTCAATGACCTGGAGATTCTCACCCTTTACCTTTCTGTGACACATGCTAAAATGTAAGGTTTTTTTGCATTTTTCAGTTAAGAGTTTTACAACAAATTAAATTGTGAAGATTACTTTAAAATGCCATTGTTATAAATGATGAGAACTTTCAATCCAACATTAAACTATGCTTGTAAAAATAAGGTACTGCACATCTGGCGTTAACCTAGAAACTACTAAGTAATAGCAACCAGTGATGCAGACTTTTGGCAAGCATGACATGCCCGTTGTTTGGAGCAAAGTAAGTAGACCTCCAGGAGAGAGGTGTTCCCCTTCCAAGGGACCAGCTCACCACTAACACTACACCACTATTGTAACCCTGTCCCTAACAAATAGCCTCCCTTATTCTCAAGCCCTCGAAGTCCTTTGACACAGATTTACAACCACATATAAACAAAGAATCTGCTTTTTTGCTGAAGCTGAAGCCAACCTGCTTTTCATAGTGGTCCATCCATTATGCTGAATCCTACACTGAATTATAAGGTTCAGTTTTCTATTCCCTCCTAGTGCTGAAGGATCTCCAGTACAGAACTGTTCTAAATATTTACTTCATAAAATGTGTACCTACACATAGATACCTGGAGTAACTAGAAAGACAGGTAACTTTTAAAACATAAACTGTCTTAAACTTTTTAATAGGTAATATAAGAATTCAAACAGTAATTTTCTTTTGAATGTTATGTCTTGTTTCCTGTAGGTAAAAAACTTGAGAATGTCTTCTTCAGAAAGGTCCTTTGGGGATTTTTTTTGAGTCTTTATATTCGAGAGAGGGCAATTAGTTTCTTGATGGTATGACCAGCTGAGGGCTCAATGAGACCAGCTATACGGCCATTTGCCATGAGCCCACCTCATTGTGGAAAGACACCAATATAGTCAGACCACCCAAATCTAGGTGTGGCTGCTCAAAGATGCAGTGATCCACGCAGTAAGAAAATAAAAGTATACAACTTACACAATTATAAGAACAAAAGCTCCAAACAATGAAAACACTGGATGAACTTGAGACTGAGGTCAAAAGCTTAAAAAGTATGTCCTCAAAGCTTAAAGAAAAATGGTAAAAGCAAATAAAGAATACCAACTGATTTTTTTATAAAGTGCCATGGATAAGCTGTCTGAGAAAATGAACAGTCAAAATGAGTTGGAGAACTCACTGGACAAAGTGCCAATGGAAAAGGGCCAGAAACTACAGGGACAAGGCATGCTTTGGGTTGTTGTAATCTCCATTCCTGGCAGCATGATTAGCTCTGCCATTGCCTGGACTGTAGCAAAAGTACTTAGATGGAGCCACCAGGGAGCAATTCTGTTTCTAGAGATGAAAACATTCATCCAGGTGTGCTGAGCCCAGGGAGTCATTTCATGAAACAATGAGCTCTCAAGAAGGGTGGAGGCAAGGGAAATACTTCAATAAAACTTTGCTTTGAGCTTTAGAATTTGGATTTGGGGTTTTGTATTTGGGCACATAAAGCAAAGAGAGAAAGCCATCACAAATAATTCTGAAGCTTTTCTAAAGGAAGTGCTGGGAAGTGCTGAACCTAGAGGTGCCTAGGGTATAAATTGTAAGAAGGCACTCACTTTTAGGGTTGTGTAAATGGGTCCCCACAGCAAGTAACCCCCTCTCCAATGGCCAGCATTGTATTAATTCCAGAATGCTGAAGTTCCAATATTTGCCTTAGTTTTCTTTTCTTTTTTTTTTACTCCCTCCAGGTTTGTGCTGTTGGACTCACTTGCTCTGAAGGATAAACTATCCACAGACTTTGACTAGTCTTGTTTATAGTGAGTTCAAAGAAATCTGGCTTGCTAAGACAACAGCCAATATATTATTCAAATAGTATTTTCCAGTTCTTGCTGTGCTCTACTGTGGTTATCTTATCTCACTTTAACCCTCACAACCACCCTAGGATGTTCTTTTGTAATCCCCATTTCATAGATGAGAAAATATAGGCCTAGAGAGATTAAATTTTCAAAAATCTCACAGATGACTGGCAGAGCTAGACCTGGCAGTTTAGCCCAGAGCCCTCCCTGCTAGCCCCTAACCCACAGGCACAGAATCTTGAAAGTAACCCCTGTTTATATTAGGCGACACATTTAGTCATGGATCATATCTGAAGAATGAACTTGGAGAACACCAACTGGACTCCATTTTAATATTCTCTCATGCAGCTTACATATGGTAAGAACCACCAGCCTCTGGAGCCATTTACTTCTACAGAGAGCAGATGTAAATGTTTCAGTCTAAAATACCTTGAGAAAGTTACTTAACCTTTCTGTGACTCAGCTTCCTCATCTGAAAAATGGGAACAATCACACCTGCCTTTCAGCGTAACTGAGAGAATTAAGACAGAGATTATATATCAAGCACTCAGTACAGTGCTTAGTGCCCGACAAGTGACAACTGCTAGGTTGTTTTTACCCTTATTATTAACTCAGCGCATTCTAAAGGTTCTTGCAGTTGCCCCAACTTGCTATGCTTCTACCATGCCAATCTTCTTTTTTAAAGATTTATTTTTGTTTTGGTTTTTGACAGACAGACAGACACAGAGAAAAGGGGGAGGGCCAGAGCAGTCTCCATTGTTGTATGTCATTAGTTATCGACTTAGTTTCATTCCACAGGTGGGCACAAAGCTGTGCATGGAACCGGGCTGGGGGCCTTCTGCATGAGCCCTGGCAAGAATTGAATTGGGGGCATACCCAGTTCAGCATTATGGGTCCGCATGGACCAGGGCTGGGATTTGATCTTCAGACCCTGGGGCTACAAAACGAGCATTTAACCTGCTGAGCCATCCCGGCATCCCCTCCAATCTTCTTTTGTAGTCATCAAGACATGTATTTTATAATGCTGGCTCTATTTACTCTGCCCCACCCCTCAAAATATTTCCTGAAATAACCTCTTCTTCAGATTATTCCATTATGCCATTTCTAATCAATTCTGCATGCTATTCATACTTTTACTATTTTCTAAACAACTGCTGTCTTGTCAGTTTAGCATAAAGAATTCTAGATCCTCCAGTTCAGTGAGTGATTCCATGACTTACCTACACTATGACTATGGACCTGTTTCAAAGGTGTTCCACTCATACAGTGAATACTGAGGTCCCATTGACTCTACAGTTCCAAGATTACGAATTCTACAAGCTCTTCAGTCAAACTGCAATGTCTTCAAAGTAACTCAAAGTCATTTGTATATTGATAAGCTACACTAGCCAGACCGTATGAGGAGTCATAACACACACTGGTGAGGACTCTAAAATATAGCAGAGGTGGAAATAATTACAGCCTGGGGGATTATCCTTCTCACAGGTTTTGGAGTTAGATCAGCAGGGATTTAAATTCCAGCCCTGACTCTGACATCTTGGCTACAGCCTTCTCGGCCTCTGGTCTACATAGAGGGGACTGTCAGAGGGCAACATATTAAAACCTCTAATAAGGTGACTGATATAGAATGGTTGTTTAAACGTGGTAGTTATTGCCATTAACCTTTCCTAATGAATACTAGCCCATGTTCACTACTCAAGAGACAAGATGGTGATCAATACCACTGGGGAGAATCTTTGCAACCAAGGGACAAAGAGATTATTTCAACCTTAGACATTTTCAACTAGGGCAGTCATAAAAATGAGCACTGATCTTAGTGACAGAAGTCAAGGATGTTCACTGCAGCAATTACATGTTTACCCAGAGAGAAATGGGAAAATAAATTAACTTGCATTTACAATGGAAGACTATGTAGTTACTAAAAGGAATGAGGTAAGCTATATCATGATCTTCTGCTCAGTTGAGGAAGTCATAGAAGCATCACACCCCTCACTTTTATTTATACTACAAAGCCTCAATAATTAAAATAGCTTCGTATTGGCGAAAAAACAAACAAACAAACAAACAAAACACCACAGAGACCAATGAAACAGAACTGAAAACCCAGAACCAAACCCATAAATATTTGGACAGATAATTTTTGACAAAGGAGTGACAAATATACAGTGGGGAAAAGAAAGCCTCTTCAGTAAATGGTGCTGGGAAAATTGAAAAGCCACATGCAAAAGAATGAATCTGAACCGTAAACTGTCACCATATACCAAAATTAATTCAAAATATATTAAAGACCTCTACATAAGACCCCAAACAATAAACTGCATAGAAGAACACATCGGTACTAACTTACAGGCCTTGGGTTCAGAGAGGACTTTATAAACCTGACCTCAAAGGCAAAGGAAGTAAAAGCAAACCTAAATGAATGAAACTATATCAAACTAAAAGCTCTGTATAGCAAAAGAAACCATCAACAAAGCAAAGAGGCCACCAACCAATTGGGAGAAAATATTTGCAAACAATGCCTTTGGTAAGGGGCTAATATCTAAAATACATGAAAAACTCATACAACTCACAAAGAAAAAAAAATGATCCATTGAAAAATGGGCAGAAGACCTGAACAGGCACTTTACCCCCAAAAGACATACAAATGACCAACAGACATATGAAAAAATGCTCAACACCATTAGCTATTAGGGAAATGCAAATCAAAACCACAATGAGATACTACCTCATTATATCTGCTAGAATGGCCATTATCAATCAGACAAGAAACAACAAGTGCTGGAGAAGCTGTGGAGAAAAAAACCCCAAAAACCTTGTACACTGTTGGTGAGAAGGTAAATAGGTACAACCACTAGAGGACAGTATGGAGATTCCTCAGAAAACGGGGCTGGAGCTACCCTATGACCCAGCAATCCCTCTTCTGGGTATCTACCCCCAAAACTTGAAAACTTTGGTCCGTAAAAACATATGTACCCCAATGTTCACTGAAGCACTATTCATGGTGGCCAAGTCATGGAAACAACCAAAGTGCCCCCTGAGAGATGACTGGATAAAAAAATTGTGGGACATATTACAATGGAATATTACTCAGCTATAAGAAAAGATGAAATACTGCCATTTGCAACAACATGGATGGAACTTGAGATCATCATGCTAAGTGAGATAAGCCAGACAGAGAAAGCTAAGAACCATATGACTTTACTCATATGTGGAACATAAAACTGAAAGCAAGAAAGAAACAAAACCTCATGGACACAGTCAATAGTTTGGTGGTTACCTGAAGGTAAGTGAGGAGGTGGGTGGGAGAGTAGGGGGGGAATAAGGAGGGGTCATCAAATATATGGTGAAAGAGAACTGACTCTGGGTGGTGAGCACATAATGTAATACATAAACAATGTGATGTAGAATTGTACACCTGGAACCTATGTAATTATTATCAACCAATGATACCCCAATAGATTTAACAATTAAAACAAAAGAAAAAAGAAAAAAACTTACTATTTTTTTACAGGTTTTTATTTTATTGTTTGAGAAGGTGAGAGAGTGAGAGAGAGAGAGAGAGAGAGAGAGAGACTAAGCAGTCTCTATAGTTGTAATATGGTTTTATTCCCCACAGGTGGATGTGGGGATGCATGGGGCAGGAACCAAACTGGGGGGCCTCCCACATTAATGGGTGAGACTTCGCCACTGAGCCATCCCAGCAGTTACCAGTTGCACTACAGTTCAGCATATGGGGTTTGCACGGGCCGAGGCCAGGAATTGAACCATGGACCTCGCAATTATGAGGCAAGAGCTCAATCACTGAGCTATCCTGACATCCCTGGACCTTAGTTTCAACGAAGCAGAGAATGTCCAGAATATAGGAAAGAGTAACTTTCATCACAATTTTTTTTTGGGGGGCGGCGAGCCCATGTGAGAATATACATGAGTTTTCCTATATTCATATGCCTGGCTCAGGAAAGCTAAACTGCACCAATAACCAAATGACTTTCTCTAGAGCATGAATGACATTAAACAATGAAGGGCAAGGTGCAGATGTTGCCCATGACAACCAATAGCTGTCAGGATATTATGGAGACTCAAAATGGGCAAAGCACTACAGAAACTTTCTTTCAAAAGCAACTAATTACATCATTTTCATAACAGCTCAAATATGTAATTCTCATTCATTGGCTGACATCTATGATTCCTCTTATGGCTTACCACACTGGAATTTCAGAAATTTAAAATCATGAAAAAGTTGGTTAGTTATTTTTTATGACCTTGTCTCAAATCTCCTTTCCTCATTGGAATAATAACAAATAGCACGGATATATTTTTCCATTAATCTCTAGCTAATGGTTAATGATTCTTCTTAATTTCCAGAAGAATCAGTGTAACTGGTCCTGATTCAGGGGCAGCACTGCCAAGGCTGCTGCCCCGTTCTCCAACCCAGTTATGTCCCCATCGTTTAATGTGCTCCCTTCAGATCCTTGCTTTTGCTTTTTACACTTCTTAAACTGTCCTGTACACACAAAATACTGACATCCGGCTCAGAGCTGACTCTCACTCTTTTCTAACTCAAGACACTCCTATCATCTTTCCTTGTGCTTCCCCTTGTGTTATTCTCCCACATGGAATAACTGACTCTAATTTGAATGCCTTTCCTTTTCCTTCCAGTACAAAGTTAACTCACACTTAAGAGTCATCCACTGTTTCCTTGGAAGCCTTCTTTAAAATTACCCCAAACCCACAATGACCTTATTTTTTGAATTTCTGCCCCAAATTACAGTCAGTTCTACATGCTTATCAACAAGCACTTTCATCAGCAATCGGTTACTGAATTCCTACATGCCCATGTATCACTTAGTTGCACCTCAGTGGTTTGGAAGGGGGCCACCATGTTTGATAAACGTATTTAAAATATAAAACTCCTGATGGAATAATTCATTTTTGGTTGAATTTTGCAGGGTATCACAGACTCCTGACATCCGAAAGCTTTCTGATAATGGTTGTGGCTCTCGGGCGAGAATATACGGTTAACTCCTTACCTGGATTAAAAACTGGAAACCAGTTGTAGAATTCATTCTTGTAGGGAACAGTATCAAACTCACTGCACTGCATCTGCCGAAATGTTGGTGCATCTGGGCGACAGGGGTGGACGTTGCATAAGCGATAGCGTTTTCTTTCTCCGGTACAGTACTTCCCTCCGAACTTTGGTCTGCAAATGAAACACACATGCTGTTCTTTTAGTTTCCTTAAAGGCCCAGACATTCCTTTAAAACTCCCGGGGAGCTGCCCAAGCTTATTGCATGCCAAGTCATGCTCCTCTACTCTCAAAACTTACCTTTTAAATACATTCTTGCAGTTTCATATAATTTTGTGTCATTGCCCATGAACCAAAATAGTTGCCTATTTTGAAATAGTTTGACCCTTCCCCAAAGTCAATCAGTTGACTGGTCATCAGTTGTATCTTTATATTTGTTTCTTCCTCTTCATTTCTATAATCACCAAACTAGTCCAATCCTTATCTTTATTCCTGCCTTCTCTCTGCCCATATTTTTCTCTCATTCAACCTACTGGGCACACTGCTATATGATTAATTTTCACAGTGAACTTAATTACTTTAGTTTTTTGTTGAAAAAAATTTAACGGTACCCAATGGCCACAGAATCAAGGCCAGCCTCTTGAGCTTTGCTTTCAAAGCCCTCATGATTCTGACTTAATTCACGTTAGCAACTTTACTGCCCACATTCCCCTTCATTTGCACACTGCTCCAGTGATATAAGCTGACTTGTTTACTAGTTCTTAACACTCTAAATGTCTACACACTGCCCATGCTTTAAGGACCAAATAAATGCTATTTCCATTATGAATTATTCCTGGAATCCTGCCAGAAGTAATCTCTTTCTCCTATTAAATGACACTTAATTATCTTAAGTACTTCCTGAAGTAAGCACTCCCAAAGAGAATTGCTTGACCAAGGGATTTCATAGTCATTGACTCCTTATAGGGGGTACAAAGAACTGTCTTTGATATCTGAGGTTAAGCTGGTTTTCTATTCATTATGATGGAGTCATACTCTATGACTTGGAATCTCTCCAATTTATTTCCATCCAACAAACATCACTGAAGGCATTTTATAAACAAAGCCCTGCTGAATTCTCACTAGACAGCTGACCAACATCAAAGATACAATCTCAAGGTTGCTTGGTCATGCACTGTCATGAATCTGTGGCCTGAACTGCAGAACTGAATATATGACTATGTTTCCACTGACATTATTCTCAGTGAACTTATGTAAACCAGCTACTGAGATCAGACATGGTCACTGACTTGAAGAGACTCTATGACAAAGTGCGACCTTTGAGATGGGAGTTAGGACCATTTTCCCCATGAAGCCAAGGCAGACAATCATCCTTCAGTTCCTCAACAAGGATGTTCCTTTTCTGATAACAACAGGGCACTGACCATTCTCCCAAGAAGGCTACAGATTGGTAGTAGCTGATACACAGCATTGACAATAGGTCCCAGAGCAAATTGCCTGTATTTCCTGATTTCTAAAACGAAAATTACTCATCTGATCACACTGAAATAAACTATAAAATGAAGATTTTCTATAAAAATAAAGTATAAGAAATTCCTGGTTTTACATTTTTGAACTCACAGGAACCTTATATTTAAAAAAAAGCAAATTTTATCAAAAGGTTCAATTTGAAAACAATTTTGTCCAAATTCCTCAAATATATACTTATATGTATGGTAAGTGATAAAATATCATAATAAGGATTATAACTATTTTTATTGACAATTTTTGTAGTGAGTATTGTATTAAATGTGTTAAAGATATTAACATATTAGCCCTTAGAAGAAATGTATTATAAATAGTGTATATATTTATATATACATATGCACATATAGAGAAATATAATAATATATTTATTTAAAAAAGATGCAAGATTTGAAACTGAGATAGTGATGGGATTGTAATCACATGTATCACTGGCCTTTAAAAAAAATGTGACTCCTACATGCAGACTAATGTAAAACTAGTTGAAAGAAGCTTGATAGATTTTCCACTTATAGGGGATATCATATACATACTTTTTAAAAATAATATTTGAGGGGAAGCCAGGATGGCTCAGTGGGTTAGGCGTTCACTTTGCAGCTCCGGGGACCGAGAATCGAATCCCGGCCCTGGCCCGTGCGGACCCATATGCTGAACTGGGGAGTGCCCCAAGTTCAGGTCTCACCGGGGCAAGACCCCAGTCCAGTTCCTGCCCTGTGCAGCCCCAAGCCCACCTGTGGAATAAAACTATATGGAAAAACCAATGATGTGCAACTATGGAGACTGTTCTGGGCCCTCCCCCTTCTCTCTGTCTCTGACTCTGTATTTCTTTCTCTCTGTCAAAAACAATAAATAAATCTTTAAAAAAAAAAATCATATTTGAAAACTAGTATACCAAATAACAAAATTAAGAATGTAATACAGATTTAGAAGAAAAGGAAATTTAAATTTAATTCATATATAATTATACAAAGTTAAAATATGAACAAAATTAAGCAATTTGATTAAAAAATTAAAAGTCACTTGTGAAGGAAGCTCTATGGAATCCTTAACAGGCGAACATGGATCTCTAATCCTTATGTAAAACATTAAAAATAGCAATCCTCAAAAATGTACCTATTTGGGGAAGCCGGGATGGCTCAGTGGGATAGGCGCTCACTTTGCAGCCCCGGGGACCGAGGATCGAATCCCGGCCCCAGCCCGTGTGGACCCATATGCTGAACTGGGGAGTGCCCCCAGTTCAGTTCTCACTGGGGCGAGACCCCGGCCCAGTTCCTGCCCTGTGCAGCCCTGTGCCCACCTGTGGAATGAAACTATGTGGAAAAACCGATGATGTACAACTATGGAGACTGTTCTGGGCCCTCCCCCTTCTCTCTGTCTCTGTCTCTGTATATCTCTCTCTCTCTGTCAAAAACAATAAATAAATCTTTAAAAAAAAATGTGCCTACTTATTTTCTTAGTTACCTAAGGAAAGAAAAATATTTTTACAAATTGTTCATTCATTGCTATCAAAATAAAACTGCAATCTTATCAGCAAAATTGTGTCTAACCTCTTACTGATAGAATGGCGTTAACTAGATGAATTTATTATAATCTCCTAGAGGTTTTTACATAAATTGCACTTTTAAAAGAAATTTGCTTATTTCTCCAAATAATGAAATTGGCTGACTTATCAAAGCTCTGCTAAGAATCCAGTGCCAAGCCAAAATGGAACAAAATAAAACAGAACCACTTTCTTTCTTTTTTAAGATTTTTTTTTTATTATTGATTTTGACAAACAGAGAGACAGAGACAGAGAGAGACAGAGAGAAGGGGGAGGGCCCAGAGCAGTCTCCATAGTTGACAGCACTAGTTTTCCATATGGTTTCACTCCACAGGTGGGCACAGGGCTGCGCAGGGCAGGAACTTGGCCGGGAGCCTCCCACATAGGCCCCAGTAAGAACTGAACTGGGGGCACACCCCAGTTCAGCATGTGGGTCCGCATGGGCCGAGGCCTGGATTCGATCCTCAGTCCCCGGGGCTTCAAAGTGAGCGCTTAACCCACTGAGCCATCCCAGCTTCCCCCACTTTCTTTTTTACCCTCTATGAATCTTTGGGTTCCCTCACTGACATCACAGTTGCCAAGAGTGGTCTCCCAGCGCTCACAAAAGGAGGAAAGTGTATTTGGCTGGACTTACTCAGGGCTGTTGCAGAGCCTCTCTGCACTCTGGGCTCCGGCCCCACAGGTCCTGGAGCAGTGGGACCAGGGTGACCAGCGGCCCCAGCCTCCAGGAATGCTCTCTGGTTTCTTTCCCACTGTGATACACTTGCCCGCCATACACCACTGGAAAGGAAAGAGCAGGAGACATCAGGAAGGTTTCCATAGCAAGCTGAGCCAAGGACCCTACAAGTCCTGCCCCAATTCTCCCTGAGCAAGCAGGCTTCCTACAGCCCATCACATGGAGAACACAGAAGAGCTCGTAAAAGAATTTTCTCCATGTCTCCAGGTTTTAGAATCAGAGAATTTCAGGAATTAAAGGGAACTTTATGGTGCCTTGTTACAGTGATGCAGAAGTGTTACTCAAAGTGTGGCTGAGAAGACTGCATGCCAGAATGCAAATCAACGTATCCCTTCCTTCACTGAAAAAGTCTTGCTACGAAAAGTATGTCAGCTTCTTATGCTCAATAACATAGCCTTTTAGTAACATAACTGGCTTACTTTCTAGTGCAAACCCTTATCTTGCAGATCATAACAAACATTTTGCAGACTGGCACTGTGATAAGACTTCTTTACAGCTTTTATAGGTATTGAATGTCAGTAACAGATAACTTTATATATACTCCTGGAAAATGTCCTCTCATTGCCCAAAAGCACTATTTATTCAGAAGTTGAAGTTCTTTACAATATCAAGAAAAAATTGTGTTTTCCTGTAACTATCCATTGTTTCCAGTTCTGGACTTTCAAGGGACTCAAAAAGAAAAAAAATCCAGTCTCTCCTTCAAGGCAATCCAACCATTCAATTATTAGTTTAGGAGGGTGAACATATGAAAAGGAAAACAAAAAATGCAACGTGGTTGTTAGAAATGGCCACACTTCCTGGAGGTTCAGGCCATGTCTTATCTGAAGCTCCCACTGCCCTCATTATTTCTGATCACTGCGTATTTGACCCACTTTCACTATCTCAATGATGAGTCAGGCCACACATTGCACAAATGCCTACAGAGGCCCACTAAACACCTGAATCCTAGACCCACAACAAACCCAATTGGTTCTGTGGAACAGCACATATTACCCTGGTCTCAGGAAGTCTATGGAGAGCAGCTGGAGAATACCCATCATCTCTGAGTTCTTGGGTAACTGGCTTTCTTTTGCTTAGTACAGTGGGCAGAACTTCAAGAAGTGCTGTCAGGTAGCCAGTGGGCCGAATCCGGCATGTTTGGAAAGAAGAAGCCTCTGGCTTATCCTTTCCAATTTTTCATGTGCAGGGGGGAAAATGTCAAAGTGAAGGTGGATAATAAGCTCAGTAGGTATTACTGACCACAAACTCCACAGAAGTTTATCAGGGAAAGATGGAACAGAAGTTTTGCAAGTGAAGTGTGGAATTGGCCCTCAGCCCTCTCTCTTTAACTACTTGTTTCCAGTGAAGGCTCAAAAGGTGTAGGAAAGTGAATCCTTTCCTCTGCTTGTTTGTCTATGTGCTCTCCACTTTCCCAGAAACAGCTGGTCTCCAGGGTCGTTTCCCCAGCTCTTCCCAAGAACTCATGCCCACTGCCCTCCCACCTTCCTAGGCCTGACACATCACCTTCTTCTCGCCACATCGTGTCCCATCTGCAGCAGCGTCCAGCTTTGAGCGACAAAAGCCTTTTACTGAGCACCACAGTGTCTGACAAACATTCTGAAAAACAAAGGTGAGATTGCACTTTTTTTTGTATTTCCAAAATTTGCACAAAAACATTTCTACAGGGATAGTAAAATATATACACTTACCCACATACCTATAATAAATGCTACTGTTCTTAGTGGACAAGAGTGGTGAAGAATAATCATTTGAGAACTCTCAGCTCACACTTAATTTGAACTTTGTCATCATTCATAAACATATTGGGCAATATGAAAATAAAAGATAAAACACATTTCCTAAAAGTTGAGACTGTAGTTTCTATATGCGACACAATATCATCTGCCCGTAGGTTAGGTAACTAGTGACATTAGTCATCAAAGATCAATCCAAAAACTGTGGCTAGACAGTATCTGATTACAGGGAGCTGGGATGGTTTTAACTTGAGTCTACTCCCTGAAAGAAATGGAAACTATTCCATCTCAGGAAGCCTTGGCTTATTACTTTACTCAAAGTAGCCAGCTTGTTCTATCTGCCAGACTCTAAGAAAGGAGACTCTAAGAGAGGGACTATTGCAGTCTTCTAGGAAAAGGTATTTCTTAGAGATATTTAGGAAGCAGAATTGGCATAACTTGGTAACCTGTTAAAAGTGTCAAACAGGTATATTTGTATCAACTTAACCTCCCCGTTCAGTTTTGGTTGTTCTAAGCACTTATTTACCGCCTCCTCAAAGTTCTTTCTCTTTGTCTCCTTTTGTCTTTATCTCACTGTATTAAAATTCTCCATTTGCTCCTCCACTAGAGCATGAGCTCCCCGAGAGCGGAGACTCTGTCTTACTAATTTCGCTGTGCTCATCTTTTTCATCATATTCGGTTCATAGCAGAATGTGGCTTGTCCATGTCTATGCATAAACAATGATACTTTTGCACTAAAAGGCCTGTGTTCAGAGAACAGTGAAGATCCAGATCACAAAGAAATGCCACACAAAAGAGCTGGGACTTCATCCCGTGATCAGTGGTGACCATAGGGCACAGCAGAACCATGGCTAGATGTGTGTGTGTGTGTGTGTGTTTTCCATAACTTGAGAAAGAGTGTGATATGGGGCAGAGATTAGGCAAGAGGTAATTACAATAGTAACAAGAGATGAGAGACTGAATCAAGACATCGGCCAATGGAATGAAAAAGATAGGACAGAGCTACAAATTCTTTAGGAGGTTAAATGTCAGGGCTTGCCTTATAACTTGGACGCTGAAAAGAAAGAAGAATGAACTGGAGATGAATCTTAATCTTTTGTTGGGATCTGGTGGTGCTTTTAAGATGGAAAATTCAGGAAAGGAAGCAATTTTAGGAATTAAGTTGTTTGCCGTCGAATCTTACAGGTGTGAATCACTGTGATTCTTAAAAATCACTATGGAATTTTCTTTACCACCACCCAGTTGAAAAGGATTGCTGGTTCCATAGAATACCAAGGTGGTATACAGATGACCCCAATAGTAATTCTTCTACCTTACAGACACCTTGCATTGTACAGACAGTTCTATTTCTGTGGATCTAAGGGTTTCCAAACGTTTCCTTGGCCTTTCCTCCAGCATGCTGGAGATCTCAAGCCCTGCACGTACCCACCAGAGGCACCAAGATGCCCAACACTTACCTCTACTTCCTGGCAGAAGGTAGCATTGGGGCCATACTGCAGCTGGCATTGGTGGTGAACATCATAGATCACTCCAGGGGCAATGACCTTGGACTTCAAGCCTTTCTTTTGGGGGATATCGTCAAGACAGAACCCCCAGCCTCGGCTGAAAAAAATTAATCGAAATGAGAGCAGATGCTTATGACTTCCTTCATCTTTAGTCTTTCATTCAACCGAAATTTCTATCCCTTTACTCTTTGTCCTTCAAGACAACTTTATTTCCACAAGGCAGAGAAACCATCAGGCCCCTGGTGGGAGCCGACTAAAATGAAATGCAAACCACATTCCACACCATTAGCTCATCTGTGACCTAGGAAATACAAGCAGTGGTAAAATCAGAAAATCGTCATCTTACCCCTAATGGGCTTTTGGTGATCACTTCTCACATATCCTGGTTGTCCTTGCCAATCCCCAAGGACTTAACACAGACTCTGATCATAAAGAGCCAACTTGAGACAAGAGTAAGCAAGGATGGCCACCTGGCTGTGGCTGGAGGGCAGAACCCACTCGGATCTCAGGGTCAGAAAGCAGGAGTGAAACCCATCCTTTTAGATGCTATCTAACACTGTGACTTGTGAGAGGAACGGAGCCTTTTCCAGGCCTCAGGTACGACTAAAAGGGACCCAAGTAAGGATGTCCGGAGACACCCTGTCACTTACTCCAGGAAGCGGGTGATATACTCCTTGCTGCACTTGGACCACGTCAGGGGGGTGGGATTGTACTGGAGCTGGCGTGACATGATGAATGGGTGCCTACCCACAGGCTCACAGTCATTTTCTTTCCCGTCATGTTGGATGCCGAAGCTGTAGGAAGGCACAAGAAAGCAAGGAGGTAAGCGTGAAACAGAGAAAACCATAGTTCTCCAAGGTGAAAATATTCACAGAGAGCTGCTTTTGTAGAGAAGGCATCTGTTTATTAAAAGGGACTTTGGGGTTAGAGAAGCATAGCTAATTTTCAACTAAAAAGCACAGGGAACATTTTAGGGCATGTCTTTGCCTCAAATACGCAACCGTGGGAGCCATGAGGCCAATTTAAAAACTTGTGTTTGGCAGAAAGCTAAGAGCTCCCAGTTTGGCTTTCCATGAGTCTCGAGTCAGGAGGGCAAACCCTGTCTAAAGATATCTTCTTTCTCCTGCTATAGTAACCACAGCACAAAAGAACAAAACCTGCCATTTCAACACAATGCAAAGGAGAGCATGAAAGGGGAAGCCTGTGGGAGATTTTATCAAAGGCCACAAGTTTGAGGACATGGATTTCTATGATTGCGACAAGAGTCTCCAATATCACAGACATTAGGGAGTCCTCATAATCCAGTGGCTAAGAGCAGAGATTCTTTAAAAACTTATTTTTATTGCCTTTTGACAGAGAGAGAGACAGAGACAGAGGGGGGCGGGGACCAGAGCAGTCTCCATAGTTGACATTAGTTTTCCATATAGTTTCACTCCATAGGTGGGCACGGGGCTGCGCAGGGCAGGAACTGGGCAGGGAACCTCCCACATAGGCCCTGGCAAGAAATGAACTGGGGGCACTCCCCATTTCAGCATGTGGGTCTGCATGGGCCAGACCCGGGTTTCAATCCTCTAGTTTCGGGGATGCAAAGTGAGCACTTAACCCGCTGAGACATCCCAGGTTTCCCCAAGAGCAGGGATTCTGAAGAGAGGTCTGGATTGGAATTCTGGCTCAGCTACTTGATCTGTCATTGAAACTTGCTCAGCTTCATTTTCTCTGTTAGAACATGGAGCAGTCATCATAGTTCAGAATGAGATTTGAATGGAATGAAGTTTGAAAACCACTTAGCCAGGTGCCCAGCTTATGATACAGGCTTCATAAATTAAAATTTTGTTGCTGTTTTTAACATTGTCTAGCTTATTTTCCTTTTCTAGGTGAGGAAGCTTAGAGTTTGAGATTTGTCAAAAGTCACACAGCTAGTCAGGGGCAAAACGAGGTCTTCTGCAGGTCTCTGTGCTGACATTTCAGTGTTCTCACTGGTATCTCACTCCATGTGCTCCCACTGCCAGGGATGACCATCAGCCTGGAAAGGCCCTAAAGAGCTTAGCTGTCCAGCACAGCAATGGGGTGTCTGGAAAGAAGCAAACTCACAGGTATGCTTATAAACCTAGTCCTCAGGGTCACCCCAAGATGCATTCTGAGATCCCAGCAAGACACTCTTCACTGGGGTCTGTTCATTGGACACTTACAACCTAGAGATGACATTGGCTCAAATTTCCAAATCTGAATAGAGGAAATTCTGACCTTTCACTTTGCTAGTGAATTCAACCCTCTGACACAGAAGTACATATCCAACATTAACAAAATCTTCTAATCAACATTAACAACTCTTGCAGTAGTCATTGGGGGGAGTTAGAGGTTTCCTTGTATTTTTAAAATGTGTTGTGATATTATTGACTGACAGATTCAGATCACATTTTACAAGAAGATAAAACTCAAAGGAATCAGAGAATTCATCAACAAAGCACTTACCACCCACCCACAAAGGATGTGATTCAATGAAAGTCTTTTTTCTGAGCAGGCCTCCCCAAGTCTATTGCAAATCCAGTCCTACCCAGCTCATGAAGTAGTCCACAAGCTCACCTGCTCCGTAATTAGTAAAAAGCCTAAACTGCAAGCAGGGTATAAAAAGGTGCACGACTAATGGTATTGGCTATTCCAGTGTTACAAGCCACATGGTTGGAGCCTACACACTGTATGGCGTCAAATGTATACTCAAAATATATCAGTTCCCTGAAAGCTTGTTTTGTTCTAGCTGAAATTTTTCATCCATTAAAGCATTTTCTTTTCCAGCCTTCTCTCTCCTCTGTACTCACATCTGATGAGAAAAGCAGTGCTACTTTTCTCTAAATGAGTGGTGTGCTCCTGTCACATGGAAACAGTGGGTCAATGACAAATGAAGGACAAAGAATGGGGCCAGAGGGATGGAAGTCTTGCTTCCAGGAAGCTGGCTTCCGCAGGTGGGTGGGACCTGAAGAGCAGTGGGGCCCTCTAGTCAGAAAATACTTACTAGGCTGTGGGATTGGCCTGTTTTACTTCATCTTTGTGTTTCAATTCCTTTCATGTCAGTTTGCCAAATTGCAGACATGAAATACAAGTTGGTATTTGCCTGGGTTTCAGGGTATCACTTGGTGGAATACATCTATTTCTTGCCTTTTTTTTTCTTTTTTTTTCAAGATTTATTGTTTTTGACAGAGAGAGAGAGAGAGAGAGAGAGAGAGAGAGAGAGAGAG
>PVKE010034364.1:0-17434 GCA_004027555.1 Craseonycteris thonglongyai
ACTTAGGACCTCAGCTATGAAACTGGAATAATTGATTATACCAGGTGACCAAATACAAGAAAGCACATGTTACTGAATTCAGGAACCACTGAGTGAATATCAGAGGACATACTTTACAGCCATACCGCTTAGGGTTTAATTCCAGTTTTAACTCTAACAAAGTCACCTTGGACAAGACGTTTAACTTTTCTGTGCCTCATTTCCCTTATCTTTAAAACAAGGTCATTAACAGTGGCTACCTCACACTGAAGGGAGAATTAAATGGCACCCAGCAGCACTCAAAAACATTGTCTCTTATTATTTGGTGAATCTGCTCTTTACTGAAGGGTCTCATAGGTGAGGAACAAAGACCAGGTATAATAAACTCTAAATGAAAGACACTTTGAAAAGGCCACTGTGGTAGGTTTTGGAATCCAACAGTTCATATAAACCAATTACCCTCTTGGCAAACCTATAGTCCCCTCCTATCATCTTCTCTCTGGGCATCTGTCCTCACCGAAAGCTCCATGTTTTCTGTGAAAGACGTATTTCATTGGCTTCCCATCACCAAATGTTTAAATTTATCTTTGTCACTTCCCTGTCTACCCTTTGTTTTGTACATCATTCTTACTTAAATGGAAGTGCTATTCCTCTTTCTCACAAAGGATAAGGCCTGTGTGATGAGTCCCATCCTGTCTCCATAATACTTAATTATTCCATTCCTATAGTTTCCAGGTTCCTCTACTTTGGTGTAGAAACATAATCAGGGGATGCTGGAATACCCAGTCATGAAGTCCAGGGTTCAATTCCTGGCCCTGGCCCATGCAAACCCATGTACTGAACTGCACAGCACAACTGGGAACCACAGTGATGGCTCGGCAGTAAAGTTTCTCACCTCCCATTCAGGAGGCCTCCCAGTTCAATTCTCACCCTACGGGGCCCCACATCCACCTATGTGGAATTGAAGCACGTCACAATGAACGATGTACAACTATGAAGACTGCTCTGGGCCCTCCCTCCTTCTTTCTCTCTCCCTGTTTCTCTCTCCCCCCACCTCTCTCTCACCTGCTCTCAAACAATAAAATAAAATCTTTTCTAAAAATTCAAACAAGGGTCTCAAATTGTTTTTTAAAAAATGTAGAAGACAACTCTCCTCAGTCCCACACCCACTCTAGCTTCTAACCAATCTTTCTCAGCTTTTTCAACGCCACAATTTTCAAAGTAGTTATCTATAATTTATATCACCATTTATTCACTTCATTTTTTCACATTAACTCATCCAAAGCAGGCTTCTATTCTACTGAAACAGTTCTTGCTGAGATATTCAATGATATCTAGCCCTATCTCTGAGCCCAACAGATTGCTCAGTTTTTATCTTGTTTGACTTCACAATGGCATTTGACCCTATTACCATTTCCTCTTAAAAACACACACACACTTTTTACCCAGTGTCAGTACATGATCCGCTCCTGCTTTCTCACCTACTTCTTTAGCTGCATTACCCAGATCTCCTTGCTGAGTCCTCCTCTGGTACCTTATTTCCAGAACATGAAAATTTACCAGCATTTATCCACAAGGCTCCAGCTCATCTCTCTCCATATAGCCCTAAATGATCTCACATACATCTACTGCTTCAGTACACCTCATTTCTCATCCCAACTGACCAAATCGGACCTTTAGACTCAAATATCCAAATATGTGCTCCATGTCTCTACTTGTGATGTTTTGCAGGCATCTCAAAATCAGTTTTCTAAGACTAGTCATAGCACCTCTACTGCTTCAGTACACCTCATTTCTCATCCCAACTGACCAAATCGGACCTTTAGACTCAAATATCCAAATATGTGCTCCATGTCTCTACTTGTGATGTTTTGCAGGCATCTCAAAATCAGTTTTCTAAGACTAGTCATAGCACCCCCATTGACATAAAGGCCCAAGCTTGTACTTGGGTAACAATCCTTGACTCCTGCCTCTTACTCAACTCTCACATCTGATCCATAATCACATAATTTCAATGTTCTCATTTCTCAGCTTTAATGTCATTTCCTAAGAATAGTCTTTCTTGGAGCTAAAGATATAATTAGCTCTCTTCCCTTCCTCTGCACTTTATGGTTCCATACATAGCTTTCCTTTCTTCTCCAGCTATATATATAAAACCAAATCATCGTTTCCTTCTGCTCATGTGGTAAACTCATAATACTAGAATTTATACAGTATAAGTCTTCCTTGCTAAGCAACTTAAGGGCTGGAATCACAGTGACCTTGTTTGTACCTGTATATTCAGTGTCTTGAACAAAGAAATGGCATATAAAGATTGTTTAATAAACATTTCATAATGAATGAATGAATAAGCTTCAAGTGTTATTAAATAGTATAAGAGAGGCATCTAACTGAGTTATGTGTAATCATGGAGAGCTCCCACAAGCCTTATACAAGCTGAGATTTAAAGCATGACTTTGAGATTTTCAGACAAATGACAGAAGTATAAAGGAAGATGGATGATTCTAGTAAAGGAAATGAAGGTATAAGAATAGTTCCATGTGACATGATCTTGGCACTTGAGGGATTCACATAAGATAAGTCAGTCAGACTTACCTGACTCTGAAATTGGTATAGACTACACACACTAGCCATTTGTTTTAGATTGAATGTGCTTCCTCCCAACTTATATGTTGAAGCCCTATGCCCCAATGTGATAGTATTTGTGGATGGAACCATTAAGAGATGATTAGATCTAGATTACGTTATACAGGTAGGATTCTCATGATGAGATGAGTGCCCTTATGAGAAGAGGAAGACAAAAAGATCTTTCTCTCTCTCTCCACATTTCCATGTGCACACACCGATGAAAGGTCATGCAAATACTCAGTTAGAAAGCAGCTGTCTACAAGACAGAAAGTGGGTGAGTCTTCACCAGGAACTGAATCTGTGAGAACCTTAATCTTGGACTTCCCAGCCTCCAGAACTATAAGAAAATTAAAGTGTGTTGTTTAAGTCACCAGTCCATGATTTTTTTTTTTAATGGCAATCTGAGCTAACTAATATACCATAATAAAATACCTTAAGTTTAACTGAGTTCAGTGTGCAATATGGAACCACTGAAAGATTTTAATGAGGGGAAGAAAGGGGTACCTGATCAAATTTGTGCTTTCAAATATGCACTGTGTTTTTCATGTAGAAAGTGTATAAATGTGGAGCAAAACTAGAGTTTCTGCTGCCAAATAAACAACTTTTTAATGATCCACTCAAAATATGATGATTACTAGAAGAAAAACATTTGAAATGGAGATGGAAAATAGTGCATAAATTTAAGAGATTAGAAAATATGATAAAGGCCATCAAACTTGTTAATGTGTTGGATTATGAAGTACTGTTAAATGGATAGCATTTAGTAAGATACATAAATTAAAAAAAAAAAAAGCATTTTCAAGAGTAATTACCTACTTTAGTCTTAGATGTTTGGTTTGAGTGCCCTGTGGGACACTGGTGGAATATAAAACTAAAAGCAACAAAGAAACAAAATCTCACAGATGTGATCAATAGTTTAGTGGATACGTAAGGGTAAGTGGGGAAAAGAGTGGGAGAGGAGAGAGCTAAATACACGGTGATAGGAAAAAATCTGACTCTGGGTGATGAACACATATTGTAACACATAGACGAAGTATTGTAGAATTGTACACATGGAACTTATGTAATTTTTACTAACCAACATGACCCTAATAAATTTAACAATAATAAATAAATAAATAAAACTAGAACTAGAGATATAAGTTAAATAGATGCATGAATACATGACTAAATAAATATTTGGAAAGAGAAGGAGGAAGAGGAAAAACAAAACAAAACAAAACAAGTAGAGAGCCAAATAAATAGATTTAGAAATGTTCACAATAAAGATAATTTAAGTTAGGTGAAGGGATTAAATTCTGTAAGAGAAATTTATAAATTCAGAGAAAGAAAAGTTGGATAGAATTTAAAGACACACCAATGCAACAAGGCAACTTAGGAATGTGGATTTTGGGTCAGCTAAAGATGTTTTTTATTTAAAAAAAAGAGTTCAAGAAAATGTGATACATTTGAATGTATAGTCTACTTATTACTAAATATGTAATCTTAAGATTCTTAATTCTTCTGTGCCTCAGATTTTTTAGCTGTAAAATGGGGGATATGCTGGCCTAACACCACAAAACTGTTGTAACAATTAAATTAGCTAGCTAGCATTTATTTATGAAACTCTTGGGAAATTTCGGAACATTAGCCAGCATTCATGTTGTTAACACTAAGGAAGCATTTCATGAACAGCGCCTTCATAAATTGGCTCAGCCCAGCTGAACTTCCTTTTGCAGATAATACCTTTTTCAATAATGTACAGCACTGACTGCCTCTACCCAAAACAGAGGACATGATGCTAACACACACACACACACACACACACACACACACACACACCCTGAACTTCAACTAATGGTAAAATAATAGTGTTCCACGAATATGTGTTAGATATTAATGCCTGTGTGATTTTGTCCACTTTGACCCACCCTTCTAGTGCTGCTCTGTAATGAAGTCATCTCTCCATTAAAGCCATTTCTCACACTTGGGCCACTCAAGCGATGTCATTCACCTCTTTTTCACAGCACCTGAAGGCCTTAGTTTCAAACCTAACTTTGTTCACAACCTTGGGTTTAAGCCTCCCTTGCTAGGGCAACTTTTTCTTATATAAGTTAGATTTATTTACATAAGAAATAATTTATAATTTATTTATATAAAAAATAAGAAAGACATTTTTTATAATTTAGCAGATAGCCAAATACAAACATACTCAATTTATGTTTACTAACTTAAATTGAAAAACTAAAAAAGAGGCAACTAGGTCATTCATCTAAAAAATAAAGAATTTTACTCTCTTTTTTCATAAAGTTGATAGAACGTGTAAAAAATTTCCTTAAATTTCAATAAAAGAATATTAATGAGTCAAGTGCAATATCACATATCCTCTGAGAAACAAAGGAAAAATATAGAGAAGAGAGGGTAAGGAATGCTAAGTATGAATGGAACATCATAAGTAAAGTGATAATCCTTGAACCAAGTGTTGAGATTTATTTAAAAGTTTTGTTTATTATCAAAGTAACATTTTCATTGTTGAAAGATTGGAAAGTACAGAATAAAATAATACCTGTAATCTAATACCACCACCTAGAGTTACACTCGATAAATTTTTAGACATTTTTCTATTATTTTCTATCTACTTTTCTCAATGTCATTGAGTTAATGCTACATCTTCCACTGTGTTTTTTGACAGCACAGGTAATAGGCACTAAAAAATAATCTAGTGAACTTGAAATACTTTAGCAAACTTAAAATTGTTTTGCAAATATTTTTAAAGAAGCATTATATTAACTTATTTTTCTATAATACACTAGACTAGAGCATCCTCTAATAAGATTCTTTTTCTGGTTTTAACTCCTAAAAACACTTACTCCAAGCACAATTCTATAAATACCTGTCTTCACAAATCTGCTCATTTAAAATGAGAGTTTGATATGCAAATGGCAGATTAAAGAATGTGATTTTTTTTTAAGATGTTCAAACAGTTTTCATTGAACAATCGGCATTCAACACATGCCTGATGACAGGATAGGCATTTTAGGCCTCAGGAAGAGAACATACAAAGATAGACACTTTGACACATAATAGCGGTTTAAAATTCATAAGCACATTGTCTCACTAATCCATAAAGATAAGACAGGTGAGGAGGAATGGTGGATGAAGTTGAAGAAGTAAGTAGGAACCAGATTTTGAATATACCATGATCATTACGCCATGATCAGTAATGTATCTTTTGTCCTGAAGGCAATGGAAATTCAATCAATGTTTGCTCAAAGTAATTGACTTACTCAGTAAGGAAGAATTTGCTTTCTTAAGCAAATAAGATGAGTAATGAGATATCTAGCAAGGGCCCAACTGAAAATATTTTTTCTTTGGGTAGTACAGCTTATATTAATAGCTGAAATTAGAGGAAGTCCTTTTCCAAATCATTCAGGACCTCTAATTAGTTAGTAATTAATAAAAAAAGGTATCTATAAATACTTTTAACATTTTACACACAGATTGAGTAGTATATTTATTTTAGAACTTAGATTAACGCTTTAGTTAAAAAATGGTGGGGATGCTGGGATCACTCAGCAGGTTGAACACTCGACTTGCAGCCCCGAGGTCTGAGGATCAAGTCCCCGCTGAGGCCCAAGCAGGCCCATATGCTGAACTGGGGTGTGCTTCCCATGTGGGAAGCCCCCGTTTTGGTTCCTGCTGAGGCAAGCCTTCCATGCGGGAGGTCCCAGCCCGGTTCCCACCCTGCACAGCCCCACAGCCACCTCTGTGAAGTGAAACTATGTAGAAAACTAATGATATACACCTATGGAGACTGCTCTGGGTCCTCCCCTGTCTTTCTCTCTCTGTCTCTCTCTGGTCTTCTCTGTCTCTCTCTTTCTCTCTGTCAAAACAATAAAATAAACCTTAAAAAACAAAACAAAACAAAAAACCTTGCTGTTAGGACTAAATTTTCTTTGACCTGTGATCCATTGATCAGTGTTCAACCTCCTGCCTGCCCCTTTCGTAAAACCCGTTTGTAATTCATAATATACGATACCTACTTTTTTATTCAAGATAGACAAAGATGTTTATGATGCACAAAGCATCCTAATACATGCAGACTCTATCTTTGAAAATATTTATCAATCTTGGGTATTACAAATTTTTTCAATTTCCAAAACTACTATTGAGCAAACTTTTCTTAGCAATTCATATCAATTTTCTTTTAAAATGCATTCCACTTAGATTTCATTGTAAAAACAAATTTCATTTAAAACATTTTTATTAGCATACTTAATTATTTGAGTAGCCATACTTACTAGTGAAACTGGCTTCATCAGGTTTGGTTTACTTATCAGTTTAATCAGGTGTACAGCTGACTCTCAATAAAAATGCAACATGAATGGAGAGAAGAGAAGTGCAAAGGTGTTCGAAAGAAGGAAGTTAGCTTGCTGTAGACATCAGTCTCCTTGATAGAGGACGTGGAGGGCACTATAAATCAAGGAAAACCTTTCACATGCAGTGTTCTGTCAAGGGGGTTACTATTATAACATGCTTTCTCTTTTTCCCACATTTCCAAAGCCTTTTATCTGAAACTCTCACCACTATCTACCCAAACGTATAATTATGTAGATACATGATTCCCCACCCCCCCTTGAAAAAGACATTTATAGTATTTCTTTGTGCTCAGCAGGCAAAGCTTTCATTAATTTTTAAAATCTGATGGTTGGTAAAGGCACAACAGTTAAATCAATTTCACATGGACGGACCTTAAAACATATAAATATTGTCCAAATTGATACAGACTTTAAATGTATCCTATTACTACTTTGGGGCAGGGGGTGATTCTTGCATGTACTTTAGTCATTTAAATTCATCTATGCAATAAATGTTTATAAACTATAGATTTTTAGGTTTGGGTTATAGAAGAGATAATACAGACAATGTCTTAGGACAATTGAGGCCAGACAGCCCTATGCTGGCTGTGCGGTGCTTGCACACTCCCACCCTACATATTGTCCACACTTCCTGCTCGGACCCCTAAAAACTGTTTCAACCTGTCTGTGTGACTCCTGAATCCAGAGTGGTTTGGCCAACAGAAGACATCATCCAATCATCAGAGGGTGGAAGGGGACAGTGGCCAGGAAATTTTGATTTCTGCTCCCCCCCTACCTCAGCAGCAATGGTTTAGCAATAGGTTAGTCCCCACTGAGCTCCAGAAAATTCAGGTCCCTGTCCTGTCACATTAGATTGAAGTTACTAAAAGCTCCTTAGGGAGCTCAAAATCCCTTGTTGGTTCTTTTAACCCCACCTATTTCTGTAAATAGGCCTTCTGTCTATTTTCTTCAAGAACCCAGGGGAATATATATGCTGTTTCCTGCTAGCACCCAGGCTGATACAACTGCCAAATATCGGTCTATAAATTTTTGCATTAAATTTCTGTTATTCAGGGAAACTTCAAAGTTTTTACTTTTTCCCCCCTATTTAATTTATGTTGGGGTCTAGCTAAAAGCCTAGAGAAAGAAGTACTCGAGGTATTTAATACAACTTGAAAAATAAGTTCACAGTAATCATCAAAAATTTAGCACCATTCTACCTTTTCACCCAGAAAATTCACTACTTAAGTTTTATAATTTATTCATATTAACCAAAGTGTTTAAAGATACAGCTCAGAGGTCACAAACGTAAGGGCCCATGAAAATCAGGTATAAATGTGGTGAGCTGGACAAGGCAATGTGACAGAAAGGGCAAGACAGTGGCAGGAGGAATAGAAGTGAATTTAACATTGCAGCAGCCTCTTCTCTGTCAGAGCAAGTTACTGCAATGTTTACGTTGTTTATTGATCTTCAGATTTTTTAAAGAGGAAGCAAAAATCTGGATTTTCATCTAACTCCTCTTGATTAATGTGTTAACTCAACTTTTTAAAAGTTTTAAAAAACAATTTAGAACTCAAACCAGATGCATCTACACTCTTAATTTGTCCTTCAGGGAGGCGGTTTTTGAACTTTGATGGTTGTACAGGAACATTACTGGTTGTATTCTTTGAGATAGCAAACATTTAGAGACAAACTAACTGTGAATCATGAGAGCTTATAATATATCCCTTCTAGGGACTAGGTTGTTACAATCAAAGAACAAGGAAAATCCACCTGTATAAACCCCAAAGTATGTGTCTTTAAATCAAGTTGGAGAACAATGTGAAGGCAATCATCTAATATTTTAAAGGGTTTGTTTAGTGTCATTGGGTGTTCATGAATAACAAACAATACAGAAAAATACACACCAGACTGCTAACCATGGTTTAACCATTGTTAGTGCAAATGGAGATGAGGATGGAGGTATATTTATCTCTTAATAACTCATTTTCCTTTACTTTTGACAATGAGATTATAACATGTAATTAAAATTAAAATAAAATTTAGCTAAAAACCTCTGAAACTATTGTTCACCAAACAGCTTTGGAAAGTTTGAGTCCATCATGAACTATAGCAAAAAGAAATTGTAAACAGTCAGTAAATATTGGCTAAGTTGTACCAGGTGTGTTTTTAAAGAGATGAGCATATATCAACTCAGTTAAATCTCATAACAACTTTTGTGAGGTAGTTACTGTTATTTTATTTATTTAGCTACTGATAAAACTGAGGAACAAAAAAAGTTAACTGATTTGCTTAAAGTCATACAGCTAATAAGTGGTGAGCTGGGAATCAAACTTAGTTTAAGTCAAGAACCCACACACTTAACCCCAACACTACTGCTTAAATGCTGTTTATGAAATGCTAATAATTTAGGAATGGTTCATTATAAAATAAGTGAATATTGCTAAAATGATTATTTACAGATTTTATAAATAAACTAATAAAAAAAAGTAAAGAAAACCAACTCAATAATATGTAATTCAAAATAAAATAGCTCTTTTTGTTGTAAAGCAAACAACCCATGAAGAATTTTCCACATCTCTTTTGAGTAAGTTTTTACCAAGGCTTAAGAATTTATAGATTTAACTTTATCCAACCTAAACCAGCCAATAACTATCATTTAAATGTTCAGCCAAGAAAGACACACTTCAGTTCAAAAGATGTTTTTTGATAGATGCCAAAATCTTGATTTAAAGAGAAATCAAGGCCATTTTATCTTTTGTGAAAGAAAGAAGAGTTCAGCTGACCTTGTAAACTCAGAGAAGGATAAAAAAGAGCAAAACATCTGGAAGACATGCCTTATAATATCAGATGTGCCTCTTAGGTACGACCACAATATACTTCTGAGGAGTCACTTATTGTTTGACCATATTGGCTTGTACAGAGCAAGCAATGTGTTAGAACATGCTAAAGGGACTTCAGATTTTGGGTTCACTGGTTTCTACACTCCACAACACTTCTTCCAGCATTACTCAAGGCAAAAAGACTGTTTGGATAAGCAGATATACCTTTGGCATTAATCCTTTTCAGAGAACGGCATTTTTTATGGCAGAAGAGATCCTGTGCTCTTAAGGTTAAATCAGTATTTGTATTACACACATTTACCAAGGGATGAAACTTGGCTTTCCTTCCTTCTAAAACACTCAATTCCTACCATAATTCACTCAAACATACAGAGCTTTCCTGCAGGGCATTTTCATGGAATCAAATAAAATTACTCTTTGTTCTTGCTTTTGCTTTCATTTTGTTTTGCTAACAAAGATATGTAGATATATTGCACAGTGGCATCATCTAGAAAATTCTTTAAGTGGTAAAAATTGATTCCCTAAAATCCCTTTTTTATAAGAGTAAGTGAGTATATAAGAGTACAACATGTCACCAAATTATCCATTTTGGTGAGGACCTGACAAATATGGGAGGAAAGGGACACTTCTGAGCCAATTTCTGTCAAGTAACCTAAATTCATTCAAGAGAAAAAAATGGAGAAACAAAATTAAAACAAAGAAAGGGATAACAACGTAAGACACCAACCAGCTTTTATTTATTTATGCTCCTTTTTTGCTTCTTTCCTCCATGATCTCCCACACTGGACCACAAAACATCAAGGCCACTTCCCAGTGATAAGGGTACGTGGGCTAGAAGATAAATACAGTAGACTCTCAGTTAACTGGCACCCATGGGGATTGGTAGATGACAGATAATTGTAACTAGACTGTTTGTTAACTGAAACTCAAGCAACTGGCAATCTCAAGTAACCAGCAAAATCTCAAGCAAGTTGCTTAAGTTCCAGTCAACAGAAAATCTACAGTATGTCCAATTAATATCAGTTCTGAGATCAAAGCTTTACCTTTACCGGAACAGAGTTGACAGATTACCAAATTATATCTGAAGCAAAGGACCAAGTTAAGAAAAAAAAAAAAAAGAGAACAAGACCAAGAAGGAGATAGCTACCACCCCAGTGAAGCCATATCACACTAGGAAACCAAGATGAAAGCTATAGCTATGTGAGAATGAAATCCTCCAGGATACTCAAATGCAGGATTCTACCTGTAAGATCTAGCCTTTCAAACAGCTTTCATCCTGATGACTTTCCCTACTTATCACTTTCCTTCAAAATCTGACAGAGCACTGGCAGCCCCAGAGGTTCTTTAGGACCAAGAATTATTGGGAAAGCTGGGATGGCTCAGCGGGTAAAGCACTCACTTTGAAGCCCCGAGGACTGAGGATCGAATCCCAGCCCCAGCCCATGCGGACCCACATGCTGAACTGGGGAGTGCCCCCAGTTCAGTTCTTGCCGGGATCTATGTGGGAGTCTCCCGGCCCAGTTCCTGCCCTGCGCAGCCCTGTACCCGCCTGTGGAGTGAAACTATATGGAAAACTAGTGTCAACTGTGGCTACTGCTCTGGGCCCTCCCCCTTCTCTCTGTCTCTCTCTGTCTGTTTCTCTCTGTCAAAAATCAATAAAATAAAACTTAAAAAAAAAAAAAGAATTCTGCAAGTGTTATAAATATTGATCTCTGCTCACTCCGTATTAAAGATTCTTAAAATGCTGAAGGAGTGGTAAAATCGTGTACCCTCTTTAGAATGTTTTGAATACTATGTACCCCTCCCCCCAGGAAAATGCATACCCAAGAGCATTTAGTTATCATTTCGGGGTGACAGCTGAATCATCCAAGATTTCCCCATGCTGGGAACCATTGCTTAAAGACTGAAGACTACTGAATTCATTACTCTAACTCAGACCTCATGGTTAAAGTCCAGAAATATACTACCAGGTGATGTTTAGACATCCCAACCAGGATCCCACGGAAACTGGATCCAAACTGTGTGAACTGTTTAAGAATATGAACTTAATTTACCTGGGTTTGAATCCCAATTTCACCACTTGACACCTGCAGGCCTCGAGTGGCTCTGATTCCTCATAATAACTATATGTATCTCATTAGGTTGTGATGAGGACCAAGTGAGTGTGTATATGCAAAACATCTGGCACAAAGTTAATGCTAAATAAATGTTACATCATCATCCCCAGCATTACCAACACAATATTAATATTAATAATACTGACATCAATACTAATAATGTTAAATATTTATAAAATGGAAGTCTTCATTCATTACCTAAAACTAGCTTGTTCTTCTGCATTCCCTATCTTGGTTAGTTGCCAGATAATGTTCTTAATTTTCTAAGTCAAAAACCGACAAACATTTTCTTAGCCACCTTTTCTCTCTCCCACATTCAGTTGCTTATTCCCTACCAACACAAACAACTCTTTCTATTATTAAGATCCACTTACTAGGTTATGTCCTATAAAACTATATTTTACCATAAATACATCTCTATCTTTATTCTCTCTGTCCATAATCCTCTTCCCCACTAACTTTGTTGGTAATTTCTATTTTCTAAAAAATAATTAAAATAAATAAATAAAATAAATTGGCTACATACTACCTTTAGAAGTATTTTCATAATGCTCACCCCACCAACTCAGGCAGAATTGCTGATTCTTCTCAATGTTCCTTCCTATGAATACCCATAACACACCGGACCTCCATCCAAATCCAATAATTGTCATAATACATTGTAGCAGCTCAGCATTTTATCTGTAGGAGTAATCATTAGGGACTATGTCTTGTTTAACTCAGTGAATCTAGAGAGCAATCACAGTGCCTAGCACACACCAAACAGTTGCAAAGATTTATTGAATACACATAGATAAAATCAAGGACACAATTTTTGATAGTAAATAAAATATAACTTCAAAATCATCCTGTCTACCCCAATAGTAGTTCTGAGTAGAAAAGTAATTTAAGCAAACTTGCTGATAATTCCAGGGAATGGAAAAATTAGAACATTATCACTGATGTATCATTTCAAAGGAAAGCAGTTATAACTTAAAAATTTAAGTAATACGGTCCTTCTATGAGTTATGTAGTTATGGAATTTTGCCTACAATGGCCAATGTTAGGACATGACCAGCCAACCAAGTACAGAGACTAGAGATTATGATTACAGCCCCCAAATTTCCTAGTTTCTTAATATTCCTATTTATCTCAAGATGTGTATTCTCATAAATGATTCTTACATTTTATAGTTTTCTAATCGCCAAATACCACAGTAGTCCATATCTCTGATAAAATATCCCTCTTAAACAAACATCACTGTTGCACACTTCAAATTCTAAAATAACATGCCTGAATACATATCTTCTATTGCCACCAATTTAAAGGCAAAAATGTGAAATGTCTAAAAAAGAAATGTTTCATAATATATCCCCAACTTCCTGGCATTTGACAAAATTAAGTTACAGAGTTTAACCAAAGGGGAAGCCATTTCTAAATTGATTCTATTTTGTGATGTGCTGGTTGAAAATTTGAAACTGCCAACATATTCTGTTTACTCCCTTGGCATCTGTTGCATCTGCCAACTGGTGGCCAAAAATTAGAGCAGACTTAACTAATTAGAAGGGTCCCCATCTGGTAGCTGAACTCCTTGTTTGTGCTTCCTTTACATTCTATGTAGAGACTCGAACCATAGCTTTTGCGGTTTGTAGCAGAGGAGGCTCTCTCTCTGACCAGCCTATTACTATTGTCCTGCTGAGATGAACTTGGCGGGGATAGAAATATTCTCTATATTTTATGGTTTCCCTTCCTGTGTTTCCCCTCGGATGAATCATCTTTGCCAGAAGAGTTTCCATCGTCCCCCCAAACACTTTCTCATCATTTTTTAATCACTGTAAGCTTAGGTCAAAAACTCTGAGTACATTATTGAGAAATAACTTCCAAATAGAATCCATGAGTTGGTAAAGCCAATGCTACCCTTCCTAAGAAGAAAATTGAAGGAAAGATGAAAGGAAAACATAAGAGTGTAGTTTATTTCTTCATGGTTTCTATTTAATCATTTTGAGTATAGTTTCAGAGTAAAGCAAGCTCTTGGCAGGTTCATGCAACAGCTACATCTCAAACTTTGGGTAAGGACTTCTGTTAAAATGTTGGCCCTGCCTACTATTAGTTTATGTCCCTCAGCAAGCTTGACCTAAACTTGATAAACCTGAGTTTGTTCATATGCAAATTTGGGATACTACTCTAATTGTTCTTTCAAAGAATGATGAGAATTATATTAAGAAATTATGTGCAGAGTGCTTGCACCAGTATGTGGTCAAAGAAAACTGGCAAAAGACACTATTATTGCGAATAGAGGCCTAAAATGTTTTTTTAAGCATTAACTAATAGTCTTTTTAAATGTAATACATTTTGCACCATTTGATTGTTTTGAAGTCAGTTATTTTTGCTATATTTTTGTTAATCCTAGAAGAATTTTGATTTCCTTGAGCATATTCCAGTCAGTATTAGAGAAAGATTAGCAACATGCTGGGGGTGGGGGGTGGGGGTGGGGGGTGGGCAGAAGAATGTAAGCACGGGATTAATATACAAGAGAAATAAAATAACTTTATTTACCATCTTTTGCCTATTTGCCAATGTTACTTTTCCTCTATGTGGATAAGAGGTGATAATATATTTGAAAACAAACTTACTTGGAGAGATTGAGGAGTTGTTCAACATCCATTAAACACCTACTAGGTATCAGCACTGTTTTAAGCCCTGGGAATACCTTGAAAGACTTCACAATATTTGGGAGAAGCCAGACGTATGACTAAATAAATATGTTCCTGTATACATAACCCCAAGTCTGTGTGGTAGTGTCTAGGAGCACTTCCTCAAAGAAGTGACATCTGAGATGAATGTTAAGCAGTTCCTAACAGCTAGAAATTGAAAAGAGAAGCTAGGATAAGCAAGATGCACTTGGGGGCAGGAGGAGGAGCAAGTTCTCAGCAAATTGGCTATAATTAAAATCATGTGAATGAGTGAGGTTATCCAGAAAATGTGCAGAATGAGAAAAAGAGTAATCCAAGAGTGGAGAAAGGACAGTCAGAGAGGAGAGCTGAGAGAGAATAGAATCACAGATGCCAAAGACATAAAACACTAGAGGCCGGACAATAGTGACAAATGTACAAAGGAGATCTCATACATCACATAAGAACAAAAATGTGTACTGAGTTAGCGTGGACTTTGGAGTCTGTCAAACTTAGCTTCAAGGCCGTCTTCCACAACTTCCTATTTGTGTGACTTTGGGCAAGTTATTTAAGACTCTAAGGTTCTGTTTCCAAATCTATAAAAATGATGCAGTAGCTTCCCCTCTGAAAGTTGTAGGGAGGAATAAATGCAACAATATAAGTAAAACACATCTCACAATTCTGGAAAAATAGTATTCCATGATAGGAGCACCTATTTTGATGATTTTTCCCTAAAATGTTAGTACTATAAACTAACTCCATAGTTTAAATTTTCTAGTCAACAAATTAAATGTGTGGTCTCTCTACCTGGTTACTTGACTAAGACTATTGTGTGTTAATTGTTCCCCCAAACAGCTGGTATATACCTCAGCATATGTATTAATAAATGAGGCATAACTAAAAAGGCAATTCATGGCCAGCTCTTATAATTACGGATGTAACACTTCATTAATTTAGGTAATATCTTTAAATTTAATAGAAAGTACAGAACTGCAATCATACTTTGATGGAGAGTTGACCACCATATATGTAACAAATTTTAGACATTTAGAAGTGTCTGACTCTAAAGTGGAAACAATTATCCATATCCATTACTCTCATGACCACAAACTTAGACACAAACTACCTGTCACAGGTGTTCTCAGAAAGAAGTCAAGCAGAAAAACACGAGTCATGCAAGAATCAAAAGGAGGCATAGACCACAATAAAGGTATGTGTGCAATCTGAGTGTTACCAGATCAAATGCATTCTACTAGGTCCTGTAAGATATCCCCTGCAAAATAAAAAGACTCTTCCCTCAAGAAACATACCCTCTATTAGTAGAGACATGACATTTCAAAAGATTAAAACCTCACATCAGCATAAGTCCTCAGAAAAGGCTTCAAGAGAGAGATTTATTAGAGATGAAAATTAGGGACTAACCTTGATAGAAACCAACTCATTCAAAAATATGTATTGTGTGTCTCTATGTTACATTTTTTTCCAGGTTGAGAACTCAGTTGCAAATAAAAATCCATTAGTGGCAATGTCTTGTCTGTTAAATGTCAGTCGAGTCAATTCTAGAGAAAGGGAGTTGTCCTTGAGAGGATCTGAGACCTCCCATTGAGTTAGTACACAACAGAGAGCAAGAGAGAGGTTTTAAATAGAATATTTTAGAATATTGTGCTTTAAGAGTTACTAAGACTTGAATATTTGATGTCAGCAAAACTCGAATTCACTTGATATCATTACAATTGATACAATTCACATCGTTTTTACTATTTCTTTTTCAATACCATTTATTTAATTTGTGGAAATAAAATCAGTAATGGATGGCCTTAGAACCTGACCTACTATATGATCCCTATTACAATCCTTACAGAGTAGCCTGGGTTGTCCTTAAGTCCTATGGAAAATATGCGTGTTCTAATAAACTATCTGAAAAAAATAACAAAGACCAGACAGAGCCCTGTCACTACAGACAGGTACCTCCCAGCCTCATTATAGGTCATGAAATATCACCTAATGTGGAGACAATATTAACTATGCCTAGAAAAAGAGTCATTGGTGCAATCTTTTTTTTTTTTTTATCTGATATGCTCTTTTGGATCTTAGGGTAGGAGTCACTATCAACACTTAAAGAAGCAAGCTCACAATTATACAAACACAGCACAGACATAATTAATTGATCGTCACTGGAACAATAGAATTTAGATATTCTGCAATAAAATCCAAAAAATACTTTTTTCAAAACATTTCTAGGTATGTTTTTATAACTTTTTATAATGTAATATTTCAAATTTTTTAAATAATTAAAATTACATCATGAAACATTAAACAGAATCCCATCAACTTGTCATTTCTGTAGCTCAAAAACAAATGATTTCATATAGTCCAAACTAATATATGACCTGAAAAAGACTATAGATAATATTGTAAATGTAATTTTAGATCCACATATCCAGCTTCCAAAGAAGTGAAATCGATCTTGAGGAGAGCAAGATGGCGGCATGAGAGGAGAACCCAGACACCTACCTGGGAAGGGACTTACGAACAAAAAGGAACCCACAGGGGAAACCCTGAGAAGCACCCTCAACTGAGAGAACCACACAACGCAGAACAACACACAAAGGTTAGAGGGAAAAGGGGAGAGCGGGAGAGGGAAAGGGAAGCAGCGGTTTGGGGACAGAGACTCGGAGCACGGCCCGGGGCTGGCAAAAACAAAGGGGGGTTGGGGGACTACAGCCAAAGTGGAGCTAGACCCAGGGCGGGCTGGAAGCCGAGACCTAGGGAGCGTGGAAGCCCCACAGGAATGTGGACAATTTAACATCCCAACTCAAGGGGCGACACGCGGTGCCCTAATCAGATCACAGAGCCTAAAGTGGCACAGGGACTGTGGA
>PVKE010034365.1:0-17426 GCA_004027555.1 Craseonycteris thonglongyai
GAGTGTACGGGATAGCAGATGCAGACAACCTTAGTGATATTTTAGGAGTTTAATGGGAAAATTCAATCATCTAGTATTAGATTTAGAAAAATCTTAGCAGTTATTTTGACTTACCCTCTGATTTTAAAGGTGAGCAGAGGCTCACCTTTAAAATCAGAGGGTAAGTCAAAATAACTGCTAAGATTAAAACCCATATAGGTTTGAATAGGTTGCCCAGGGTTACATAAATAAATTCTAGCTGATTAAAAATTTTTAGGGGGAAGCTGGGATGGCTCAGTGGATTAAGCGCTTACTTTGCAGCCCCGGGGACTGAGGATCAAATCCTGGCCCTGGCTTGTGTGGACCCATATGCTGAACTGGGGAGTGCCCCCAGTTCGGTTCTCAGTGGGGTGACACCCCAGCCCAGTTTCTGCCCTGCGCAGCCCCTCGCCCACCTGTGGAATGAAACTATGTGGAAAAACCAATGATGTGCAACTATAGAGACTGTTCTGGGCCCTCCCCCTTCTGTCTGTCTCTGTATGTCTCTCTCTCTCTCTGTCAAAAACAATAAAAATAAATCTTAAAAAAAATTTTTTTTAGATTTATTCTACTGTTTTTGACATAGACAGACAGAGACAGAGACAGAGAGAAACAGAGAGAAAGGGGAGGGACCAGAGCAGTCTCCAAAGTTGTATGTCATCAGTTTTCGACATGGTTTCAGTCCACACAGGTTGGGATAACAGGCTGGGGGCCTCCCGCATGGGAGGCAAGCTTCCTCGAGCCAGGAGCCAAATAGGGGAATGAGAGCTGAACTGGGGACCTTCCACATGGGAAACACATCCCAGTTCAGCACATGGGTGTGCATGGGCCAGGACTCGATTCTCAGTCCCCAGGGCTGCAAAGCGAGAGCTCAACCTGCTGAGCCATCCCGGCTTCCCCTCTAGTTGATTTTTGAGAGGCATTTGAACTCATTTCTTCTGAGGATGTGTGTAATTATTTGGTCAGCCTAGGCTAAATTTACTTCATTATATTTCTTTAAAAAATAAATTCATGAAATAGTGTTTCATGATAAATGCTACTTTAGCACTGCCTTCAACTCTTGATTAGCAAAATATAAGAAAAACTATAAGCCTTATGAGTGGAGAAATAACAATTAATGAAGATAATGTGGATATGCCAAGTAAGCATTCACCAACAAAGTTTTACTATAATTTTTTGATATTTTAAACTGTGTCTATATATACACAAATTATATATATATGTATACATATATATATATATATATATACACACACATACATAAATATGTATATTGTGTGTTTGTATAATGTTAATTCTTTACATTCTAGTGGATACCTAGATAGGGTTACCTTCCCTTCCACAAACTACAAATTCAAGATTAATTACTTCTAACACTTATTAACATATCTAGAATGGATAAATGTTCAAAGTATGTAAATCTGGATGTCAAGCTACTTATCATTTGTTTTGGGGTTTTTTTGTTTGTTTATTTATTTTTTTGTAAGGAACAGGTCTTAATGGACATCATTACCGTTGAAGAATTACCTGGAAAATAAAATAAAATTCACCTATTTAGTAGAAACTCTATTGTCACGATAATTTTGATAACTAACTTCACATTTTGCATAAATGACTGGGGATTGCCACAAGTGGGTCTAATTAGAAATCAGTTTTGTTTTGGTTAGAAGGATAATGTAAAAAGAGAAATTGTATTTAAACTCGTCAAACTAGTAAAATGGTGCATTGAAATAAAGGTTACAGCAGGGGCTTGCCCCATTCCAAGTATTCAGTTGCCACTGATGAGTGAATAAGTGAACGTTGAACCCAATAAACTCTAGAACATTACTCTGAAACCTAGATTTATTAGGTGTAGGTATTTTGTATTGATTTTGATTTTTTTAGATAACTGCTTTGTTGGTTCATCTCACCAGTATCAAAGATCATTCACACACACACACAAATACACATATATACATATATGTATACATATATATCCACATTTGTTTAGTATTTTTCATTTGGCCTTTATGCATTGATATGTCAGAGATGTTGGTGTGAGCCCACTGTGACGGGATGCAAAATGCTACTAGGAGAATGGGTGATTGGTTGGGCAGATCCTAAGCAGATATATCACAATAGTGATCCTTTAGTTAAACTGGGACCACAGATAACTTTTATTTAGTCTGCTCAGTATGGTTTGTTTGTTTTTTACATTAATTTTAAATCAAATCAAATTTTATAAATGTTACTTAAAAATGTAGATTTCTGGGATGGCAGGATAATTCAGCAGCTTTAGCACTTGTTTTGCAATCGCAAAGTTCAGGGATTGAGTCTCAGCCCTAGCCAGTGCAAACCCATATGCTGAATTGTGCTACAACTGGTAACTGCTGAGATGGCTCAGAGGTGAAAGTTCTCACCACCCATGTGGGAATCCCCCAGTTTGGTTCCCACCCCACATGGCCCCACGTACACTTGTGTGGGATGCTACTATATTGCAATTAATAATATACAACTATGGAGATTGTTTTGGGCCCTACTCTTTCTCTCTGTCTCTCACCTTCTCTCAAACAATAGAAACTAAATAAATCTTTTTTAAAAATGTATATTTCTGTGTTCTTGACAAATTGGCATATCTAGTAACATTACACCTCATTTTTACACAGCAACAATCATCGGGAATATTGTGGGAAGTCCTCTTTAGACGGGGTTAAGTTCATGGTTTTGTTTTGTTTTGTTTTAAGATTAATTTTATTGTTTTTGGCAGAATCAGAGAGAGAGAGAGAGACAGACCGATAGACAGACAGAGAAAAGGGGAACACCCAGAGCAGTCTCCATAGTTGTACTTCATCAGTTTTTGGAATGGTTTTGTTCCACACAGGTGGGAGGAGCTGGACAGGGCAGAAAACGGGCTGGGGTCCTCCCACGTGGGAGGTACACACCCTCAAATCAGGGGCTGAACTGGGGGGTGAGAACTGAACTGGGGGGCCTCCTGCATGGGAAGCACACCTTAGTTCATCATATGGGTTCGCATGGGCTGATGCCAGGATTCAATCCTCGGTCCCCAGCGCTGCAAAGCGAGTGCTCAACCCAAAGAGCCATTCCAGCTTCCCCAAGTTTATTATTTTGTTGCAATTCTTACCTGGTATACTTCACTCATTTGTAGAGGCATTATAACCCTTTACCTAAGAAGATGTAGAAAAAATATGAAATAATTCTTTCTGTGATAGAGGGGAAGGAGTAGTAGAAATTTGGCCAAACTGGCAGCTTCTTGGTGAATGAGATTAGGATAGTAAAGGCAGAAGCTATATTCTAACAGTAGGGACATAACAAATCTGACTGAGTTTCTGTAGGAATCAAATTCCAGGCTTTGTAGTGTTGATAATAGAGGTAAGGAGTGGGCAAAGGACTTCATGGAGACCTACTCCCAAAATTATCTTTTGAACTCTGACACCTCAGTCTCTCATAGCATTGGAAATGTTAACCGAAGACTCTTTCTGTGAGACACAGACGCACTGCCTCTGCCTTCTTCAGCTGCTCCATAACTGGCTTGCCTTTCTTCTCTTTCTAACATCCAGGTATTTCACAAGGTTGGCCTTTACCCTGTTCTCTATATACAATGTCCTGGGTTCATTGATCACTTTTATATAGAACTGTGATTGCATTCTTTTATTTACCATGAGATATGCAAGAGAAAGTATTCATACATATGACACAATGCTTTGGATATGCCCAGAGTGTAATAAGATCCAAAGAAATTAGTTGAGAAATAAAATAGTCATGATGGTTAATTTTTAAAGATTTATTTTTATTGCTTTTGACAGAGAGAGAAACAGAGAGAAGGGGAAGGGCCCAGAGCAGTCTCCATAGTTGACAGCATTAGTTTTCCATATAGTTTCACTCCACAGGTGGGCGCAGGGCTGCGCAGGGAAGGAATTGGGCCGGGAGCCTCCTGCATAGGCCCCGGCAAGAACTGAACTGGGGGTACACCCCAGTTCAGCACATGGGTGGTCTTCCTGGGCCAGAGCTGGGATTCGATCCTCGGTCTCCAGGGCTGCAAAGTGAGCATTTAGCCCGCTGAGCTGTCCCAGCTTCCCCGTGATGGTTAATTTTATATGTCAACTTGACTAGGCCACTGTGCCCAGATAGTTGGTTAAACATTATTCTGTTTCTGTGAAGGTGTTTCTGGATGAGATTTACATTTAAATTAGTGGGCTTTCAGTAAAGCAGATTGCTCTTCATACTATGGATGGGCCTGGATAGAACAAAAATGCTGAACTATTCCAAGCAACAAGGAATTTTGCAGTAGCATTTTTTCAGATTTCATTGTAACATTGGCTCTTTCCAGGGTTTCCAGCTTCATGGCCCACCCTACAGAATTTGGACATGTAAACCTCCATAATCATATGAGCCAATTCATGAAAATAAATCTCTATCTATCTATCTATCTATCTATCTATCTATCTATGTATCTATCTCTATCATCTATCTGTGTGTCTATGTGTCTATATATCTATGTATCTATGTATCTATCATCTATATCATCTATCTGTGTATCTATGTTGTCTATGTGTTTATCTATCATCTATCTATCTAGCTAGCTAGCTAGCTATCTAGCTATCTATCTATTATCTATCTATCTCTATCATTTATCTATATTTCCTACTCATTCTGTTTTTCTGGAGAACCCTGACAAGTAGTGCATAAAATGCTATGTGGAGAGTAAAGGAAAGAGGTTTTACATAAGAGTCACAAAAGAATTTAACGAAGATATGATATAAGAAAGCTTTTCAGAATGAGATGTACACTTTTTTCACATACTTTTTGCCCCCCAGAAACAAAAATTTAAACTGGCTTATACAGTAAGCACATGTATGATCTCATATAACATGAAGTCCAAGGTTCCAGTGTGTTATGCCCAGGCTCTGCCTCTGTCCTACTCAGACTGGGTGCATGGTGGGTGAAGTTGTTCCAGGTCTCATGTCCAGACAAGAAAATGTCCAGAGGAAATAATGCTTATCTGTTCTTGAATATGTTTCTCAGGAGCTGGGGAACCTTTTCCAGAAGCCTCCTTTGTGCAATCTTAGTGGCCAGAATTGGATCACATGCACATTCCTAAAATAATCTCTGGGAAAAGAAATGCCATGATTGGCTTAGACAAACCAGAATATTCTAATGAGCTGTGAAAGGGGTTAGCATTTTATGGGTCATTTTGGGTAGTTACTTGAGGCAAAGCAGAGTCCTGTCAGTAATAAAGATGGCTAGTAGATGTTGAATAGGAAGCCAAGAAAGTCCACCAAAGGGATGACATGGAAATTGGCTGTCCTTTTTTTCATGCAATCAGATATATGCTATCTTGGTTCTCTGCCAAACAAAACATTGGTTTCTTGACAGGAAGGTAAAATCACATGGAGCATATTGTTTTTAAGAGCTTACTTCAGTTACTGGGGCACAAAGATGACTTACATCACACAGTGCATGACCGTTTACATGAAAACCCTCATTAAGTGTCTTTGCTCTTCTATCTCTTTCTCTTCCTCCTGCTCTTACATTTTTCCAGTACCCAAACCCTCACATTCCAACACACATAACTTCTCACCCCTTCTCTATTTCAGGAGTTGAACTCACTCTTTTCTTTGTATTTTACTAGAAATCTCTGCCTAATTTGAGGACTTGGAAGGCCAGCTTCCACCCTCAGGATTACTGAAGTATCCATTAACTCACCAGTTGCTGAGAAAAAAACTTTCTTCATATCATGAAATAGAGAAAAGTCTATGATACTCTAGTTTCTTTAAAAGTGTAAACCTTTTGCAAACTTGGTATTTTAACTTTGCTTTCTCATGTTATAACAGTAAAAGGCTATTTGTGACCTATCTCACAAATGATTGTAATGGATCAGAGTCCTGAGACAGAGTGGTAGAGTACTTCTAATGAAGAATAATCAATAATTCCAGCTCAATCTTAAATAATTTTTTCTTCTTTCCTCTTTACATTAATCTAGCACATCCCAAATTTTAATCTGGGGGTATTAATAGGTGTTTATTTCATTTTGTTTTCTTTTTTTTAAGATTTATTTTTATTGTTTTTGACAGAGAGAGAGATAGAGAGAGATATAATGACAGAGAGAAGGGGGAGGACCCCGAACAGTCTCCACAGTTGCACATCATTGGCCCTTCCACATAGTCTCATTCCACAGGTGGGCATGAGGCTGCACAGGGAAGGAACTGGGCTGGGGTCCCACCCGGCGAGAACTGAACTGGGGGCACTTCCCAGCTCAGCACATGGGTCCGCACTGGCCGGGGCTGGGATTGGATCCTTGGTCCCCAGGGCTGCAAAGTGAGCGCTTAACCCACTGAGCCATCTTGGCTTCCCAATTGTTTTCTTTTTTTAATTGTTAAATTTATTGAGGTGACATTGGTTGGTAAAAATTACATAGACAACAGGTGTACAATTCTACATTATGTCATCTATGTATTGCATTATGTGCTCACTTTCCATCACCATATATTTAATGTCCTCTCCCTACTTGCAGACCCCCTGCTCTCCCTCCACCCTCCCCTCTTACCCTCAGGTAACCACTAAACTATTGATCATGTCCATGGGTTTTTGTCTCTTTATTACTTTCAGGTTTATATTCCATTTATGAGTGAGGTCATATGATTCTTGATATTTTTCAGTCTGACTTATCTCAATATGATGATCTCAAGGTCCATCTATGTTATCACAAATTGCTATATTTCCCCTTTTCTTATCTCTGAGTAGTATTACATTGTATAGATGTACCACAACTTCTTCATCCAGTCATCTATTAAAGTACACTTTGGTTGTTTCCACAACTTGGCCACCTTGAACAGTGCTGTGATGAACATTGGAGAACATGTGTCTTTGCAGACAAAGGTTTCCAAGATTTTTAGTGGACACCTTAGAAGAGGAATTGCTGGGTCATATGGCAATTCCATTCCTAATTTTTTGAGGAATCTCCATACTGCCTTCCATAATGGTTGTACCAATTTACATTCCCATCAGTGGTGCATGAGGGTTCCTTTTTCTCCACAGCCTCAGTGTTTGTTATTGCTTATCTTGCTGATTATAGCCATTCTAATAGGTGTGAGGTGGTACCTCATCATGGTTTTGATTTGCATCTCCCTAATTGCTAGTGATAATGAGCACTTTTTCATGTATCTATTGGCTGTTTGGACGTCTTCAGGGGAGAAGTTTCTGTTTAGTACTTCTGCCCATTTTTTAATTGAAATGTTTTTTGTTTGTTTGTTTGTTTTTTGTTGAAGTGTATGAGTTCTTTATATATTTTAGATATTAGCCCCTTATCAGAGGCATTATTTGCAAATAGTTTCTCCCATTTGGTGGGTTTCCTTTTTACTTTGGTGGTGGTGTCCTTTGCTGTGTAGAAGCTTTTCAGTTTGATATAGTTCCATTCATTTATTTTTTGCTTTTATTTCCCTTCCCTTTGGGGTCAAGTTCGTTAAGTGCTCTCTGAACCTAAGGTCTATAAGTTTAGTGCCAATGCCTTATTCTGTGCACTTTATTGTTTTGGGTCTTACGTGGAGGTCTTTAATCCATTTTGAGTTAATTTTGGTATATGGTGACATTTCATTGTCCAGATTTATTCTTTTGCATGCGGTTTTCTAATTTTCCCAGCACCATTTACAGAATGCTTTCTTTTCTCCATTGTATATTTTTTGCTCCTTTATTAAAGATTATCTATCCATATATTTGTTGGTTTATTTCTGGGTTTTCAATTCGGTTCCATCGGTCTGTATGTCTGTTTCTGTGCCAATACCAAGCTGTTTTGATTATTAACACTTTGTACCATTAGTATTGACTAAAGTCAGGGAGCATGATGCTTCCAGCCTTATTTATTTATTTTTTTGGAGAATTGCTTTGGCAATTTGGGGCCTTTTGTGGTTCCATATGAATCTGATAATTTTCGAAAGAATGTCTGTGGGATTTTGATGGGAATTGCATTAAATCTGTATATTGCTTTGGGTAAAATGGCTATTTTAACTATGTTGATTATTCCAATCCATGAACATGCACTATCCTTCCATTTGTTTGTATCTTCTTCAAATTATTTTAATAATGTCTTATAGTTTTCCATGTATAAGTCCTTCACGTTCTTTGTTAAGTTTATTCCTAAGTATTTTATTTTTGTTTTGATAACAAACTGCATTGTTTTTCTCATTTCTTCTTCTGAAGTTTCATTGTTTGTATATAAAAATGCTGTGAATTTTTGTACATTGATTTCTGTATCCTACAACCTTATTGTATTTATTTATTATCTCTCACAGTTTTCTGGTGGAGTCTTTGGGGTTTTCTATATAAAGGATCATATCGTCTGCAAAAGGTGACAGTTTAACTTCTTTGTTTCCAATTTGGATGCCTTTTATTTCTTTTTCCTGCCTAATGGCTCTGGCTAGAACTTTCAGCACTATGTTGAATAGCAGTGGTGACAGGGGACATCCCTGTCTCATTCCTGATTTTAGAAGAAAAGGTTTCAATTTTTTCCTGTTCAGTATCATTTGCTGAGGTTTTGTCATATATGGCCTTTATTATGATGAGGTATTTTCTTTCTATACCCATTTTATTAAGTGTTTTGATCATAAATGGATGTTGTATCTTGTCGAATGCTTTTTCTGCATCAATTGATATAATCATATGGTTTTTATCTTTAATTTTGTTCATGTGATGTATCACATTGATTGATTTGCCTATGGTAATCCATCCTTGTGCCCCTGGGATGAATCCCACTTGATTGTGATGTGTAATCTTTTTAATGCATTGCTGTATTCTATTTGCTAGTATTTTGTTTAGGATTTTTGCATTGGTGTTCATCAGAGATATTGGTCTATAGTTTCCTTTTTTTGTGATGTACTTGCCAGGCTTTGGTATTAGGGCAATGTTGGCTTTATAGAATGAGTTGGGAAGTATTGCCTCTTCTTCAATTTTTTGGAAAAATTTGGGGAGGATAGGTGTTAGTTCCTCTTTGAATGTCTGGTAAAACTCATTAGTGAGACCATCTGGTCCTGGACTCTTGCTTTTGGGAAGGTTTTGGATGATTGTTTCAATTTCCTTACTGTTGATTGGTTTGTTTAGGTTATCCAGTTTTTCTTGATCCAGTCTAGGTAGACTATATGCTTCTAAAAACTTGTCCATGTCTTCTAGGTTGCAAAATCGGGTGGCATATAGTCTTTCATAGTATTTTTGTGTGATCCTTTGCATTTCTGTGGTATTAGTTGTAATTTCCCCTCTTTCATTTCTAATTCAGATTATTTGTGTGTTTTCTCTTTTTCCCTTGGTGAGTCTAGCCAGGAATTTGTCAATTTTATTAATTTTTTAAAGAACCAGCTTTACATATTATTAATTTTTTTATAGATTTTTATTCTCTATTTTATTTAGTTCTACTTTAATTTTTATTGTTTCCTTCGTTCTATTGACTTTGGGTGTTTTTTGTTCTTCTGTTTCTAGTTCTTGAAGATGTGATATTAGGTGCTTTACTTGTAATTTTTCTTGTTTCTTGAGAAAGGCCTGTAGTGATATAAATTTCCCTCCTATTACTGCTTTTGCTTCCTCCCAGCAATTTTGGTATGTTGTGTTTTCATTGTCATTTGTTTCCATGTATTTTTTAATCTCTTCTTTTATTTCTCCTTTGATCCAGTCATTTTTTAATAACATGTTGTTCAAGCTCCATGTATACGTGGTTTTTCCTGCTTTCTTTTAGTAGTTGATCTCCAATTTCAAAGCTTTGTGATAGAATACACTTGGCATGATTTCAATCTTCTTAAATTTGCTGAGACTAGCTTTGTGTCCCAGCATGTGGTCTATCCTTGAAAATGTTCCATGTGCACTAGAAAAGAATGTATAGTCCTGTGTTTTAGAGTAAAGTGTCCTGTAAATGTCAATTATGTTCAGTTGCTGTAATGTATCACTTAAAGCTGATATTTTTTTGTTTATTTTCTGTTTGGACAATCTGTCCATGTTTGTGAGTGGGGTGTTTAAGTCCCCTACTATAATTGTGTTTTTGTCAGTTTCTCCTTTTAGATGTGTTAGTACTTTGTAAATTTTGGTGCTTCTTGTTTGGGGGCATATATTAATAAGTATAATATCTTCTTGTTGTATTGCCCCGTTTATCATTATGAAATGTCCATCTTTGTCTCTTATTATCTCTTTGATCCTGAAGTCTGCTTCATCAGATATAAGTATGGCTACACCTGCTTTTCTCTAGGTGCTATTTGCTTGGAGTATTTTTTTCCACCCTTGCACCTTGAGTCTGTGTTTGTCCTTGTGGCTGAGGTGTGTCTCTTGTAGACAGCATAAGGTTGGTTTTTGTTTTTAATCCAGTTTGCTACTCTGTGTCTTTTTATCAGTGAGTTCAGTCCATTTACATTTAGGCTGATAATTGTTATGTGAGAATTTCCTATAACCATTTTACCTTTTGTTTTCTGGTAGCTCTTTTTTTTTTTTTAATTGCTTCTTTGCTTTTTTTTTTCCCCCATTGATTATTTTAGTTTGATTATGTTTATGACTGTTTTTTCTGTATTCTCTTTTTTTATTTTTATGTGTTTCAGTGGTAAGTTCTTTTTCAGTGGTTACCATGAACTTTATATAAAAAAAAGTTTCCTATATGCAGTGGTTCCTTTTCTTTCTTTCTTTTTTTTTAATTGTTAAATTTAATGGGTTGACATTGATTGGTAACAATTAGATAGTTTCCAGATGTACAAGTCCACATCACATCACCCATGCATCACATGGTTCCTTTTCTTAAGGATGTTTTTTATCTCCATTCTCTTTGGAAACTTAAGTCTTTACTTCCTCCCCCTTTTATATTTCTGTTGTTCCAGTTTATCGCTATTTACTTTTACTTTTGGTTTCAGGCCCAATCACCTCCTTCAGTATTTCTTTAAATGCTGGCCTTGTGCTGGAGACTTTCTTTCGTTTTTGTATGTCTGAAAAGGTCTTTATTCCTCCTTCATATCTAAAGGATAACTTTGCTGGGTATAGGATTCTTGGATGGTAATTTTTCTCCTTTAATATTTTGAACACTTTGTTCCATTCCCTCTGGCTTGTAGAATTTCTGTTGAGAAATCTGATGATAGTGTGATGGCCTTTTGTTTATTGGTTATGGTGTTCTTTGTTCTGGCTGCCTTGAAGTTTCTTTCTTTGTCTTTGACCTTTGACATCTTCAGTATAATGTGCCTTGGAGAGGGTCTGTTAGGATTCAATTAGCTAGGGGTCCAGTTTCCTTCTTGGATTTGAGGTTCCTGTTCTTGCCATAGATTTGGGAAGTTCTCATCTATTATAAGTCTGAGAAAATTCTCTGTGCCCATCTTATACTCTGCTCATTCCAGAAAACCTACTATTCTTAAATTAATTTTTCTAATGGAGTCTGATAGCTCTTGTAGATATCTTTCAAATCTTTTAGCTTTTAGGTCTCTCTCTTCTTCCTTCTGTGACATTTTCAAATTTTTATCTTCGATTTCACTATTTCTTTCCTCCATCTGGTCAGCTCTGCTTTCTATGCTAGCTATTTCATTTTGCATTTCTTTTATTGTGTTGTTTATCTCCAGAATTCCTATTTGCATCTTTTGTCATAGATTCCATTTCCTTTCTGAGATCACTTAGCTCCTTCTGTGTACTCTGCCAGTTCTCTTTGATTTCTTTGAATGTTTTTATAATTGCAGCCTTGAATTCTCTGTCATTTAGCTCATAAAATTCCAAATCTTCAAGTTCTTTTTCTGGAGATTTTTTTCTTTCTGAGGTTCTTTGTTCACAGGGGTATTCATTTCTATTGGAGTATTTTGTTTCCTGGACATGAGGACATTTCCCATGGTAGATGTGAATGTAACTTGCTTTTACTTCCTAGCTGGTGTTAATGTCTTATAATATTTCCTCTTATTCATTTTGTTTTCTCACAGTGGTAGACTTCCTAGGAGGTGGGGTTCTCTTTGACTCAGTTGTCCTGGTCTCCATATGCTTCCTCTTTGGGAAGGTGTGGTGGGTGATGATATTCTATGCCTCCAAGATCCCACTGCTATCAGAAGCTTCCACACCTAGATCCCTCTGCTGGCTTCAGTGGGACCGGTGGGGTCAGGGCTTGTTTGGAAAGGCATTGTCTGCTTGCTTCACAGGGTAACGGCGGCTTCCCTTTGCTCTCCTCAGTGGGAAGAGTGAGGACAGGGTTTGTTGGGAAAGGTGCAGGTCTGATTGCATCACAGGGTAATGGTGGCTTCCCTCTGCTGGCTTTAATGTGAAGAGTGGAGGCAGGTTTTGTTGGGAAAGGTGCAAGTCTGATTGCATCTCAAAATAATGGCAGCTTCCTGGAAGCAGCTCATTGGATGCCCGTTTTGGGCGAGGCCTGTGGTGTGAGCCCTGAGAGACAGCAAAGGGAAGCAGCCAGGCTCCATGTCCAAGGTCACGCAGTGCTCTGGTTGGGGCCTCACCTCACTGAGGACCACTCTGCACCTCAGCCACCACTACCCTCCTGGTGCGGGAGCTCCAGCCATTGGAACACCTGCTTCCAGCTTCAGTTGCCCGCCTCACGCTCCGTGGGTCCCCAGCTCCAGCCACTAGACTCAAGCACCAGCAGCTGGATCGTCACTCTGGTCACCCACACCAATCTCTGGCTGCTGCTCGGGCCTCGCTCCGGCCTCCTGCCCCGTGCCCCGGCTGCCCTCCCCACACCTCAGCTGCTCTCCTGCACTCCCACTGGGGCCTCTCACTACCGTCAGCCATGCCTGCTTTCTCCGTCCACCCCGCACTCTGGCGTCGTCACCTCTGCCTATGTTCGGTCTGGCCTCCAGCCCACCCAGAGTCATTCTGCTCCTAGACCTGTGTCTCCACGCTCCCACCTCAGTCATTCTCTCCTCTGCTGGACTCGGGTCAGCCTCTGGGTGGTCACTGGGTGCGTCTCCAGGTCGCACTCCACGGTGGGCCTCCACACGGCTCCCTTTTCTTCTCTCTCACTCACCTCCATTTCTCCAGCTTTAGGAATTTTCTTGGGTCTCTCAGCCGAGGCTATGTGCTACTTAGGGATTCTCTTGTTGGATTTTAGTTGTTTACATTGTTGTCTTTCCAGGAGAGGTTTCAACAGCTCCTCTCACGCCACCATCTTGATAACATTTCCTTAATCTCTTTCTTGAAAGAATGTCTGTGGAATTTTGATGGAAATTGCATTAAATCTGTATATTGCTTTGCGTAACATAGCCATTTTAATTATGTTGATTCTTCCAATCCACGAATATCGTTCCATTTTTTTGTGACTTCTTCAATTTCTTTTAATTGTGTCTCATAGTTTTCTTTGTGAGTCCTTTACATTCTTTGTTAAGTTTATTCCTAGTTTTTTTATTCTCTTTGTTGTTGTTGCAAAAGGTATTGTTTTTCTCATTTATTTTTCTGAAATTTTGTTGTTTGTATATAAAAATGCAATAGATTTTTGTATATTGATTTTGTATCCTGCAACTTTAGTGTATTCATTTATTATGTCTAATAGTTTTCTGGTGGAGTCTTTAGGGTTTTCTACAGTTTCCCAGAAAATAAGACAGTGTCTTATATTAATTTTTGCTCCCAAAGATGAGCTAGGTCTTATTTTCAGGGGAGGTCTTATTTTTCCATGAAGAAGAATATGGTACACATTTATTGTTGAACAAAAATAAAGGAAATTTATTACCTGTATATGATATGGTATTAGTTGTCATCACAAACCAGCATAACCAGACAAACTGTGAATCCTACAGTATCAAGAATTTCTTGTTGCTACCATTATTTCCATGTACAACAATCTATGGTACATTTACTCATTTATTCTATGACAGTCACGTCATCATCTTCTGATTAAAAGAGACCTCGCACTTCCTGTCTGCTCCGGCTGCGCTGTGGCCAACAGTGAGCTGTGCGGCGGCGTCTGCCACTATGTTCCAGAGTCCAGAGTTATGGTAGCTTCGGGGGGCCTTATTATCGGGAAGGTCTTATTTTTGGGGGGATGCCTTATATTTCAGCAAGAGGCAAAACTGTAAGTAGGTCTTATTTTCAGGGGATGTCTTACTTTCGGGGAAACACGGTATATAAAGTATCATGTCATCTGCAAAATGACAGTTTAACTTTTTCTCTCCCAATTCGGTGCCTTTTATTTCTTTGTCTTCTTGAATGTTCTGGCTAGAACTTCCAGCACTATGTTGAATAGCAGTAGTGATGATGTAGTGTCACTACATTATTATAGTGTCCAGAGTTTGTGGTCTCACACACTTGAAGTATGAGTACATGGACCTGATGGGAAGGGTTAAGTAGAAGATTTTATTAGACGAAAAGACAAAGCTCTCTAATGAGAAGGGACATCCAAAAATGGAATACCCATGCCTAAGTCTAAAATTACTTCTTACATATGTTTTGTCTATGTGCTTAGGCGAGATACGGTCCCCTATGTGTTATTCTTTATCTTTTAGAATTCCCTATGTTGTCTAAACTTAAAGGAATTTTGAAGTAAACTGGAAACATTTTTGTGGGTTTATCACCTTCAGGCATAAATCTGGTATGCCTGGGAAGTTGTGGAACATAGGGGCCTTGGCATTAACTTGTTCCAGTCTGTACCTGGTTGCTCTGATCTCAGTGCTTTTTATACTTTTTGATATGGTTACTATGACTACCAAGGCCTCCCCTGACTGCCTATCTTTATGCTACCTATCCTGCCTTATTACCCCCTCTTAAAACTGCTGTTAGGGTATGGGACAATATCTGCTCTGCTTCATGCTGAGGAGGGGCTTAGAAGGGGCCAGCAGCCAGGGTTTTATTCAGAGGTCTATCTAAAGGCGCTCAGTAGATTAATGAGTTTAGATGGGGTTCTGGATCCAGGATTATCTGGTGTATCAAATCATTGGTTTTTGCGACCAGGTTGTATGAACCATTTTAACTAACTGGTGGGCAACTTATAGGCAGAGAGCCATTTTAGGCAACAGCATGATATTATACCTTTGATAATGAATTAAAAAAAAATAAGAAAGGTTTCTTTTAGCCCAGTTAAGCTACAAAACCAGGAAATAGGAGAGATCAAGACTAAAATATCCCTCTTTCTGCTTAATGTTGGAAACTATATTATGAATTTACTTGACTTTACTTTTAATTAGCTATGAGTTGTTAGAGAGGTTAAAACAGTATAGTCCCTTAAACTCTTTATAATCATGGTTATGTCTTAATAACAGGTAATCTATAGTATCCCTGTTTTCAAGAATGGCTTCTCTGATTTGTCCTAGTTCCTCTCTAATAGCATGGATGGCCTGGAAGGTTGCATTTACCATGGAGCAGGCCAGTTTTCTGATTTCTACATTCAGGGCAATAGTCATGGCTGGCACTACAAACAAAGACAGAGCTGTGTATTCATCTGGGCTGTAAATATGTAAATCACTGTCACAGTTGTGGTCTGAAACTAGTTCCCTTTGGTGCCTAGTCTGATTAGACTTTTGGGGCGTGAAAACATTTGATCTTCCAAGGGAACAAGGTGCCCCCTATTCTGTACACTGGCACATGAGAATTGACAGGTTTTGGTTTTTTTATTTCATATGAGAAACTATCTAGTAGGCAATTTGACATGTATATTTGCATAGCAGATTGTGACTGTCTTGTTCTATAATTTCTCTAAAGTATAAGCCATTAATAAGAAACAGGATGAATATCAGCCTAAATCTGGGGGCTCTGTTTTATCTCTACAATCAAGTAGGTTTTAGAGAAAATAGGTCCAGAGTAAGCGGTTGAGACAGAGTAAATGGCTCTATTAAAATTAACAGGTTTATCTGCCATGTCAAGGGTGACCCATAATTCTGCCCTTGTTATTATAGTGGTCTTCTTCTTGGGAGCTGCTGGGCAACTCAGACCCTGTCAGTCAACCATAACCATTTGTGGAGGAGTTGGCTCTTGCTCCCTTCGGAACAGGACACAATCCCTCTATCAGTGCCTCTATCAGGGCACGGCTCCTTTGGAGGAGTAGGGCCCTTCTTATTCCAGAGGTCTGGGCTCCTGCACCCAAAGCCGGCTCCTTCACATGGCGTTCCTCTTCTGGGGTTGCTGTGGTGGCCCTGAGGTGACTTAGGTTTTGTCTTATCTATTACTGTGACCAAAAGTCTGGCCTTTCTCTGATCTCATCTACAGTCTCATTGTTACCTTTTCTTGTTTTCCCTGTCCTGATTGGTAAAAACACTGTAATAAATTTCCTGGGCTTTCTTAGGATCTGAGCCTTCTCATTAGGGATATAAAATGGGTTTGAATATTTATCCTGCCAGGTCAGGGAAAACATCAAGTCAAGTATATAAGGACCTCATTGAGACAATATACTAATAAAATGTGGAAAACCATTTTGATGATATATAGAATCTTTGTTTTTTCTTAGGAATAAAACCTTTTAATTTCAGTAGCAGACTAGTAGTCTAAGAAACCTCTTCCTTATTTAGCATTTTAATCTTATTTACTTTAACAATATGTGAAATCTCCTTCACAAATCTTCTAAACTTTTTAAATCCCTCTTAGTTTATCTCCCTTTACTCATTCAGAAATAACCATCCTCATGACAAGCTATTTTCTCTCAATTCTTTAAAAAATGTATTTCCATACCTTATGCCAGGGGTTCCCAACCTTTTTATACCCTAGGGCGCATTCTAAAATATCAGTAGGGCGGCGGGCACCAGCTATTTCTAAGGATATTTATTATTGAACAAGAATAAAAGATAATAAACAAAAATAATTAAAAAATAATAAATTTATTGTACAAATTATATACACACAAAGAAACATATATACAAAACGTAATACAAAGTAAATAAAAACACACATATAATAAAATCATTTAAAAAAACATAAAAGAAAACATAAAAAAAACCAATCTGTCAGTGTGATCTTTGGCATTGCATTTCATTGGCCAGTGCCTCGTAATTAGGAGAGTATGACGACAACCCTGTTAGCAAACAATTATTAAGATGCTCATCGATAAGTCGAGATCTATATCGTGATTTTATTAAATTCATGTTTGAAAACAAAGATTTGCATAAATACGTTGACCCAAAAAACGATTTGATTTTATATGCCGCTTTTTTTAAAAAAATGGGAACCTTTCTTTGTCGACTATGTTGCATAAGTCCTCTGATATTAAGGATTTTAGCCAAATATCATTCTTAAGGTTCAAAATTTCTAACTCTAGTTCTTCTGCTTTCCCCTGAACAAGGTCTGCAATACATGCGGCTAGTTCTATTACATATATTTGGCAAGTAAAAGGATTGATACAGAAGGAGACAATTGTGTCGATATTTGTAAACTGCAGAAATCTCTCTTCAAACTGTTTTTGAAGCACTTGCAGGGTCTCAATAAATAATGACACGTTTAATTCATTGTTACCTAGCATTTTCCTCATATATGGGAAGTGCACGAGAGACTTGATA
>PVKE010034366.1:0-17432 GCA_004027555.1 Craseonycteris thonglongyai
CTGTAAAGTTGAAAAAAATACATGTATTTCAGTATTACTGTCAGTGCTTGTAAAGTGACTGACAAAATATAATAGGTCCTCAGTAAATAGTAGTTTGCCAGTAGGAATAGGAACAAGAGTATTTGGTTACATGCCACCCACAGGGACCCTGAAGAATTAATTACCTTTTGTATTACAAATTATTTCATAGGAAATGATTAGTTACGTATACAATTGAGCAATTCAAAAAATCACATTAAGAACTGGCTCATAGTACTAGACCTTCCACACACTTACATTTAGATAATTTGTCTGAATTAAAAACAAAAACAAAACAAAAGTAAGGTTAACCACTTAATAAAATGTATGTATTTTTATCCAAATAGTGTTTTTATCAATAAGACTCTCAAACTAGGCACAAATTGTACATTATTCTGTTCTTTTTAAAATGTGTTGCTTCTGTTGGTAATCACTACTGAGTACATATTTAATGCCTTGAGAAAATTTGATGCAATTATTTCATGTATTTGTGATTTCTCTTAAATCCAAATGTCTACCTTAGACTATTGAAAATAAAGCTGTAGAGAATTTAGGTCATTTGAAAATGCACATTTTTTTGGAACTCTGCTTATAAACTTGTATTGCACTAAGCAAAGTAGAATTGGAATGAACCCCACATTGTAAAGTGTAGGGGTCAAAAGTTTAGTAAATTTTGAATAAAATTACCTTTTAAATATAACTTTAAAGAGGCTTGGCCAATTTCAAGGCTACAGTCTTAACAGAAGTCAGAGATGAGTATAACTGTGCTCAAAATGTAGCTTGTTTAACTTCAGACAGATTTTTCCTCAAACCTCTTTTCAGTACTCAGGAGTTGATTACACCTGTAATGGACTGAATAGACACAAGTTGGTAGCTCTTAGTAAGTCTATACAAAATGGTAGAAGCCACAAAGGAAAGGTCTTCAGTGTCTCCTCCATGAATGCCTAGCATTTTTTTAAAGCTCAGAGAATTTGGGTACTGAAAAAGATCTCTAATGCTGAGAAGGTCTGAAAATAAGGGTGCAAGAGTGATACAGCTTTTGTAGGCCCACATTTTATTTTCTCCTTTGATCATAAGCTAGTAAGAAAAGTACAGATGTTTTACAGAAATGATTCAAATCACTAAAATGGTTTGGTCAAGGAATAAATAAGGCAGAAGAAACTGGCATTAAAGAAAGGAGGAATTCTGTGTCTATTTGGTTTGTTAGACATCATCTGATGTTCCCTTTCAAGTTAATATGCAACTGTTTGTCATACATGTTTTAATGATATTCTTATATATATCTCTAGGGCTATGGAAGTGATAAGATTGAAAATGAGATCTATTCCATGGTTTTAAAAATACCTTTGTTCAAATAGTAGCAACGAGAGACTTGTGTTCTTATACTTAATGCAAGGAGTTACATTCTTATTAACATTTGTTTAACTAGACTTCTATCACAACAGGTGCACAATTATTTTTATGAGCAAAATATTATCTGCCTTCAAAATTAGCCAGGGCAAAATGCAAGTTGTCTGATTAAATAATCAGAGCTGATACTTAAAATACATTTGATTTCCGCAGGAATTTTAAAATGCAAAGTCTTAGTCTCTTATTCTGATGTGTTGAAAGAGTTGCAATTGTTTGTAATATGTACGTACTAGTAGCTTGTAACTACTTTGATATAGTTCACATACTTCAATTGACATTATGAGGCAAACTACTAAAAATATAATAATAATTTATTACTTCACACACACACACAGCTGAAAAGGAAGTTTCTCCAGGAGGTACTTTCACCATGGTTTAGAAGTGCTACAACAGTGCAGCTGTTAGAAACCAATTACAGCCAGGTAACTGTTTGTTTTCATATCTAAATCAGTTTGTCAATCAGGAGAATGCAATGAATCAGGAAAGGGAATCTAAAATATAAACCACAGAGTAAGGCAGAGCATCTGGAATGGGTCCAAGCCACAAGAATTAGGGCAAGAGTATAGTCGGAATCAAAACCATACATGTGCACATGGCTCCTGTCTTTGACCAACTTTTCAAGAAGTAAAGATTATTGGAGAAAAATGTCAGTTTTCTATTGAGAGCAGTCTGATTTTAAGATTTATTATAAACATGTAGTTATTTGTAGAAGAATGTGGAAAACATCTACAGATATTTACAAATGTAAAACATTTATAAAATTGGTTTATAATCATCCTTATTAAATGGAGATTTAAGCTTATTTTTAAATATATATATACATACACACATATATATGTATACACACACACACACTTTGAAATTTGTGTATGGCAATCTCCAAATTATACAGTTATTTATGAAAAATACACAGTTATTTATGAAAAACCTTTTTGTTTTATCTGGACTTAAGAATACATTTTACTTGTTAGTAAACCACTTCTGTTTAAATATGCAGCTGTTGTGCTCGGGTTGCAAGATTTCAAGAGACTGTGAAATACACTAAAAGTGCTTTACATAAATCTATATGGCTACAAGTTTTTCCATGCTGAAATGTGGGAAAATCTACTGAGATCCTAAAGTTTAAGGTGGTAACATAAAAGGAACATAAAGAGTTTATTAAGAAAGCTAAAGAAAGTGAAATGTGCTTGACTGTTTTGTGGTTTTGCCTAAACACAGGCCTTCGCATCCATTGAGAGTCCTGATTTTCTTGTTAACTGGTTACTGAAAGGAACTCTTTTATTTTTTCAGCCATAGGTTAGTGCCAAGAGGCATGTACCTCAAAGCCTAATGGCTCTTCTCTAACCTTTGCAGTTGATTGTGTATTTCTCAGCCATGGCTATGATGGTTCAGGGTTGCCTTCCCAGATAAATAACTGAAACACATTTTACTGGAGTAATTGTTACTTACGTCTCAGGTCTCTCTGTATGTACTGTTCAGTTTTGGTATAAGGAAGAGGAGAGGATCACTGCTATCTGATATGGTGCTCTCTGTACCTGGGCCATCTTTAAAATATTTACAGAAGTTCACTTGAGATGATCAAGAAACAAATGAGTAAGAAGTGATGAATGAGATGAAATACTGGAGGAAATAGTTAAGATTTTTTTTTTTTTTTGGTCTAGAAAGATGAGTTTGCTTAAGATTGGAGGAAGGGCTTTGACGAGATTTCTGTATTGTATTTCAGAACAACACAAAACCAGAGAAAAGGGATTCATTTTTTCCCCTCATGATGATCTGGTTCTTATTGTGGTTGACACTGAGAAAATATTTCTTATTAATGTTAATCTCAGAACCAGGAAAGGATCTTTAGAATTCATCTCATCCATTCCTCATTCCATCCGAGAAGGAATGCATTTATAGAATTTCAGTCAATTCACAAATCTTCTTAAAGTGCTTATTATTTGCCTATCATTGTGTTAGGCTATGTGGGCTTTACAAAATTTCATATTTTCTACCACTTATGCATGAGAAAGTCCTGTTTTTAAAGACCTTTATAGAGGAGAGGAGGGTGCTGACAAATGAACAACATTTATTGGGCAAATACTGTGTGTCACAGTGCTTTTGTATATGTTGTCTCACTTAATTCTCAAACCAATGTCATGAGTTAGGTATCATTATTCTCCTTTTGCAAGGAGGGAACAGAGGCTCATGAAAATAAACTAATTTCATCAAGACATTGAGATAGTAATAGCCAATCCAGGATTTGAATTGAGGACTACATGATGCTGAAGTTCATGCCCTTTCTACCAAGACATACTAACAACTATTCTGGTAATATTATGACACATTTCCTTATGCATTTTCCAAGTTTCCCATAATATGAGAAGTGATCCAATAAGAACAGAATTTATTTATAAAAAATTGTGTATTTATTCTTACATCTCTAAATTTCAGCCACCTTCAAAGTACTCTTTGTTTGATGCAATACACCCATTGATGTACTTTATTCAGTGCTCAAAACAATTTTTGAACTCATCAATTTTGATGCTTTTAAGTGCTTCTGCCATTTTTTTGTTGTTGTTGTTTCACCTCTTCCACATCAGAAAAAAATGTTTCCCTTTGAGGACTTTATTTATCCAGGGAAACAAACAAAAATGTCACTTGGGGTGAGGTGGGTGAATAGGGAGGGTAGGGCACAGGGGTCATGCCATTTTGGTCAAAAACTGATGAACACCAGTGCAGTGTGGGCAGGTGCATTGTCATGCTGCACACTGTTTGTGTAAATCACCCATCATGAAATGGGTGAATGTGTTGAAAAAGTCTCCAAAAAAAAAAAAAAATTCACTGAAGCTGAACACAGCCTCTCACAACAACGTCAGCAATTACACTGATGCAGATGGGTTCCTAGAACACTCAGCTAGCGGGGGAAGCCTGTGCTACAAGGGGCCTGCCCACCGGAAGATAATTCTGGTTTTTGGGGGCATTTTTTGGGGGGGTGCATCTCCCCTTTATACTCTTTAAGTTAAAACAAACAGAAAAACAAAAACAAAAAACCTCAAATAAACAACAGCAATAGTGATTTTCGTTCTCTATATGAGAATGTTGTATACTTAACTGTGAAGTTCGCCATTTTTTGAGATTTATTTGATTTTTTGTTTGTTTTTGACAGAGAGAGAGAGAGAGAGAGAGAGAGAGAGAGAGAGAGAGAGAGAGAGAGAGAGAGAGATACAGAGACAGAGAGAGAACTGAACTGGGGGAACTCTCCAGTTCAGCACATGGGTCCTCATGGGCCGGGGCCGGGATTCGATCCCTGGTTCTCCGGGCTTCAAAGCGAGCACTTAACCCACTGAGCCATCCGGCTTTCCCCTGTGTGATCTTTTTCACTTCTTAATATCTACCGGTTTTCTTTTCAAATTCTGCCATTGTAAAATTTCCCTTTTCTATTAATTTAAATGCTTAGGTTTGAGATTCTTACTTATACTTTAGTATACTTTGGGTTTTCTAATTTGCTCTCAAGGATTAGTTCATATTATTCTGGCTTTCTAAGATAATCCGATCAGCAATTCAACAGTGAATCATCTCTAGTTATTTGACAGTTGACAGAGTGCCTGGAAATGTCAGAATAATAACTATAGAATATAAACTTTGGAAACTCTGGAGGCTGGCTACATTATTAGGATCCTTACATTTCTAGCATATATTATTTCTGTGTTTATCATAAAAGCTTATGAACCATGAGTAGAACTTAATAATAAATTGTACTGTGGTTAATTATTATATTAAAACTATGAGAAATAGTTAAAGAAAGATTGTCATCTTTCTCTTACGGTGACCCTTTACTACTATGCCTATAATCCGTATCTCACAGTGGCATGTATAAAGTTTTTGATTGAAAGCCTGTCAGTTCATACTGTAATTTTCTGATATCTATGAAGATATTTTAGAAACCAGTTTTGTTGTCTTTTCTCATCAGAAAAGTGAAATAGATGGTACTCATGCCGTGACAAGTGTTTTGAATTTTGAGAATATACAGAAGACACTATTATTTTGAGGATTAGGTCACGAAATTATTTTAAACAGATTTCAATTTTAAAAGTTTCATTTCTTGAGGGGAAAGCCAAGAGAAATCAGACCCAGGAGATTCTGAAAACCATGGGTCTGGCTAAAGTCACGAATGGAGATATGAACACAGTCTCCTTGGAGGAAATAGAGTGTAGTCAATCAACACTGGCAGCACAGAAATAGGAAGATGATGGTTATGGAAGTAGCTGAGTCACCCTAAGTGATAGCACAGAGATATTCCGAGTACAAGTTAGGAGCATGAAATACATAAAAACAGGTATCCAAGCACTTACAGGTTAGCTAACAAGAGTCAAATATAAGCTCTGCTAAAAATGAGAATCAGGACATAAGCTACCTAAGGCATGGGTAGTAGGTATCCAGGATTTCAGAACTGCTAGGAGGAGAGAAGTAGATCACCACAAATGTTGCTGAGAGGAAAGTATTGTGACTTGTCACCCTGGGGCAGAGATTGTCCAGTCCTGGCTATCTGCTCACTACAGTTAGAGACCAATGTTTATGGCTAGATAAAAGGAAAGTTTTTCTAGGATACACTGAATCTGTGCTGCCCAGTGCAGGAGTAACTCACCACATGTGGCTATCTAGTTCAAAACAATTAAAATGAACTAAAATGAAAACTCAGTTAGTCACAAGAGCCACATTTTAAATGCTTATTACCACATGTGGCTTGGCTAACGGCTACCATATTGGACAGCAAAGATATAGAACAGTTCTGTTATCATAGAAAGCTCTATTGCACAATGTATTCAATATTGTAATAGTCATAAAAGACTAAAACTTTTGAAGAGTTCGAATGCTGTCAAAAGGTAGAATCTGCAAGTATTTGTAACAAGATACCTCTAACAATGTACTTTAAAGAGGCCAAGATTATGTCAAATTCAGTGAGGTTTCTGAAAACAGGATTTTGGTGAAAGAATTTTATTATATGAAATTAATTTTAAAACTGTTGCTTATAATTTTTTAACTGATTTGCATATTGTTGAAATAGAGTTTTCTTTACTCAGAATTTATTAATATCTTGTTGAAATGGATTATAATTTATATATAGAACTGGTGAAATTACATTAAATTCTGTTTTTCTCACATGTGTACTGTGTGCTTGGAGAAACATATCAGCTTTTGTGGGTTACTTGAAAATTTTCTCATCTCTGGTGGCTGATGGGAAAGTTGATCCTTCTATTTTTCTTCCATTGAACTGTCGACAGGCAGTTTCCTGTTTTGAGTGCTGTTTTTCATTGTATTTAATACACGTGTTTTTATGTAAGCACTTTTCATTGTATTTAATACTGATTTTGTGTGTTTAAGTTGTGTCAGAGAGAGATAAAAACAGACACAGGGAGATACAGAGAGATTAGACCTGCTAGGAAAATGGAGTAAAATAGTTTTTTTCCCCTTCAAAGTAAATTAGACTGTCAGAGAAAGAATGAACAATTTGCATTTATGTCAATAGCTCACATTTTTCTCTGATATCCTAAACCTATACCCCTGAGAGTCACCACCACTAAATTATGTGGCTTCTAGAAGAAAATCCAGATTCCTTTGTTCAGAGTTACTTCTTTTTGACTTTGGCATAAAGGTATTTGAACAGACTTTGCCACTGATATGAAACCAAAATACATGTGGTAGACATAGCTATTCTCACCGATTCAACCAATAAGAGACACTGAGGACAGTTGGAGGTGAGTTATTTAATTCTCCTCAAATTATTCACTTTATCTTTTTTTTTTTTTAAGATTTATTTTATTTTTTTTGACAGAGACAGAGAGACAGAGAGAAGGCGGAGGGTGCAGAGCAGTCTCCCTTGTTGTACGTCATCAGTTTTTGACATGGTTTTGTTCTACACAGGTGGGCGGGGCTGCACAGGGCAGGAACTGGGCTGGGGGCCTCCCGCATGGGAGGCACACCCCCTAGAGCCGGGAGCCGCACCGGGGGGGGGGGGGGGGGGGGGGGGCGAGAACCAAACTGGGGGCCTCCTGAATGGGAAGCACACCCCAGTTCAGCATGTGAGTCCACACAGGCTGGGGCTGGGATTCAATCCTCCATCCCCTGGGGCTTCAAAGCGAGTGCTTAACCCGCTGAGCCATCCCGGCTTCCCCTATCTTTTTTTTTTTAAGATTAATTTTATTGTTTTTGACATAGAGAGAGAGAGACAGAGAGAAGGGGGAGATCCCAAAGCAGTCTCCATAGTTGTACGTCATCAGTGTTCAACATAGTTTCATTCCACACATGTGGGCAGGGGCCACGCAGGGCAGGAACCAGGCCAGGGGCCTCCTGCATGAGAACCTGGCCCTGGTGAGAACTGAACGGAGGGCCACACCCAAGTTCAGCATATGGGTCTGCACAGGCTGAGGCTGGAATTCAATCCTGGGACCCCAGGGCTACAAAGTGAGCACTTAACCTGCTGAGCCATCCCAGCATCCCAAATTGTCCATCTTAAATGTACCATTGGCATTATCTTAGTCAAAGCCAGCAATCTTATGTCTGGATTATTGTAATAACCTCTTAGCTGATATCTCTGCTTTCTCCCTTGTCTCCATACAATCTATTTTCAACACAGAAGTTAGACTGACCCTTTAAAAATATAAGGTAAATCATATCACCTTTTTTGCTCTAAAACCCTCTACTGTATTCCCCATATTAATTTGGATAAAGATCAAATCCCTCTGGTGGCCTAGAAGGTCCTATGAGATAGAAATTGCCCAGCTTTTTCTTCTTTAACATCATTTTCTATTACCTTCCTAAAGGGAAAGTATTTCTCTATTCAAAACACTTCTGACACCAAAACATGTGAAACTTTCATACCAAACAATTCTCCAATTCTCAGTGGACACCAAGTGGGTGTTTTACAATTTAATTCAATTCTTACATTAACTAGCCAAAGTTAGCACAAAACCTCCTTCCCCTCATCCCGTGTGCGCGCGTGCGCGCGCGCGCACACACGCACACACGCGCACGCACACACACACACATACACATAACATAGCATAAAGGCTGAATCTTACAAGCCTGCCCTTCAGTTCAGATAACAATTGCAAGTTGTGACTCCCCATGTTACCCACACTTGTGTCCAACTTAGCTGCAATTTGGGTTCCCAAGACCCTCCTCTCTTGGTTTGATTATTTACTATAATGGTTAACAGAACTCAGGAAAACACTTTACTACTATTACTGATGTATTATAAAAGAGACAAATGAACAGCCAGATAAAGAGATATATGGGGTCAGGTCTGGGAGGTCCTTAGAGCAGGAGCTACTGTCTCTGTAGATTTTGGGGTGCTCCACCTTGGTGGCACAAGAATGCATTCACCAACTCTGAAGCTCTCTCTCCTTTCATTTAGGGTTTTTATGGAGGTTCAAATACATAAGTATGCTTGTTTAAATCATGGGACACTGGTGATTAACTCAATCTCCAACCTTTCTCTCCTTCCTGGAAGGCAGGAATAGGATTGAATATTTCATTTATCCAGTCACCTGGTTGGTCCCTTTGGCAAAGCAGCCCCCATCCTGAAGCTGTATATACAGGCCCATCCATCAAGAGTCATTTGATTAACATAAACTCAGGTATAGCTGAAAGGGGTTTATTATGAATAATAATAGATACTCCTCTCACTCTTATCATTCAGAAAATTACAAGGATTTTTGAAGCTTTATGCCAGGAACTGGGGATAAAGGCCAAGAATCTATTTATTATATCAAGATATCACCTCTGTCCTTTGCTCTTTTTGCTCTTGGTGTATTTACCTACTGATGGTCCTCAAACAGGTGCACCCACCTTGTGTTGTTTGTTCTTCTTGGACTGCTGTACTCCTAATACTCTCATGGATCATTTTCTTCCAGTTCCTTCAATTTCATGCTTAATTGTCATTCTCAGGGAGACTTACTTGACCATCGTATTTAAAATTGGAATCTTTTCCATCTACTTAGCTTTATATTTTCTATAACATTTACTGTACCTTAATATGTTTTTTATTTTGATATTTCTTTTATTTATTGTCTGAGTTTCAGTACTAGAAGTTAAGTTGAATGAAAATAGGGTATGTGTAAGTTCACTGCTTGACCCAATGTAAGAACTAAGTATTTATTGAATGAATCATTGGATGAATGTAGTGAATTAAAAAGATACACAAGAAGCCTGTGAGTGTCATTGAGGGCTATTTGGGAAGTTTGCTTATATTCTTTCGTCTTCTGACCTGGCTTAACTCCATTTGTAAGCTATTGCTTCTGAATAGGATTTTCAGTTAGTTTATGCCTCAAGACCACAAGATCTATCTGCTCACTTATGCAAATAGGCAGACCTAAATTTTAAAAATCAGATGCAAAATACTTTTTTACTAAACATCACAAATATAAGGCTCAAGTAGACAAGACAGTGGTGTTTTTTTTTTTCATTTAAAAGGACAATATTTCTAGAATGTGTTTTGCTTCCTAGTATGATTATCCTTAACATGTATATTACTCATATAACCTAGATTAGGTATTTTTTCAAAGTCAGCTTTATAATAAATGGATTTGCAACACCAAAAATTTTATTGAATAATATAATTTTATTCTTTAATAGAAAGAAGAACTATGAGGTAGATGTGACTTAAAAATTTGTTTCATGAATAAAAATTTTACTGAGGGAGGTTGTCAGTAAATCATTTGCTAAGCAGTTTTATCATACCTCATATAAAAGATTTTCTGCTTTTTTTGTTAAACATTCTTCACACTAGGAAGTCTCATTTGAGACACCAAAATTAAATCAGATTTTAAATTTCAGTTAATATTAAATAACTATAAGGAACCATAGAAGGTCCATCCTGGCTTTTTTCATTAACATCTCACAGAAATTTCTCAAAGGAGACAGTTTCTCTAGGAATAAAAATAACTAGACAAGAGGATAGGAAGTTATTTTGTGAATTTGTGGACCATTCATATATATATATTTTTTTCCTGTAGTCTAGCTCAATCTGCAATTTACCGTAGATTTGTGAGTAGATTTTGAAAGCCATGTTAGTTATTTTTAAGACAAAGAATATTTATTGAGCTTCTAGAACGTGTCACCATTTTGCATAGCTTTTTTTACCTTTGTTCATTTATTAATTTATTGCAGTATTTGAGATATAATTCATATACCATAAAATTCACCCATTTAAAGAGTACAATTCAGTTGTTTGTTTGTCTTTTTAGTATATTTAGAGTTGTGTAACTATTACCACAATCAATTTTAGAATATTTTCATCATACCCTGAAGAAATTTCTTACCCTTTAGTAGTCATCTTCCATTTTCCCCAAAATTCTCTAGCCTTAAGCAACCACTCATCTTTCTGTCTCTATAAATTTGCCTATTCTGGAAAGTTCATGTAAATGGAATTATGTAGTGTGTGTGTGTGTGTGGCTTCTTTCACTTAGCACAATGTTTTCAAGTTTCATCAGTGTTGTAACATGCATCAATATTTCATTCCTTTTTATTTCCAAATAATATTCTATTATAAGGATCTATACTGCATTTTATTGTTGGACCATTTAGTTGATGGATCATTTTTTGACTATTATAAATAGTGTTGCTATGAACACTGTACAAGTTTGGTCTGGATATATATTTTCATTCCTCTTGGGTAGATACACCCAGGAGTGGATTTCCTGGGTCATCTAGCAACTCTGTATTTAACCTTTTGAGGAACTGACAGACTATTTTCAAAGCAGTTGCACTAGTTTGCATTCTTACCAGTAATGTATAAGAGTTCAAATTTCTTCACATCTTCACTATTTTTGGTTTAACCATATTGAATAATATTTATTTAACAATATTCAACACAATTTTGCTGGATAGATATTATAAAACGTATTTAAATATGGAGGAACAAAAGCTCAGAAAAATCATAATTTTTCCAAAACCACAAAGCTAGAAAGTGTTAGAGCTAGAGCAGTCTTCAAATTACATTCTAATTTAAAACCTATACTTTTCATTAATTCTAAAATTTTCTTTATTTTTCCTGTAAGTATTTTGAGTATCATTTACATTTAGCATATATTTGGGTGTCTACCATGCTCTAGGATTTAAGGAAGCAGTTAATTCAGTTTGCTTATACACTAGTGAGACTAGTGGCTCAGAACTGTTTGCATATAGGTCAGAAATTTGGGGTTTCTTTTAATACTCTTAAAATTAATGAGGACCCAAAGAGCCTTTGTTTGTGACTTTTGTTTACTAATAGTTTTAGTATTATAAATTAAGACCAAGGAAATGAAAAAATACTATTTATTAATTCATTAAAACAACAATAAACTCATTATTTGTTAAATAACAGCTTTTCAAAAATAATTATAATGTCTAACAATATAATTTAGTGTTAAGAGAAGCATGAAATTACTTTCTTGAAATTTTTTTTTATATCGGGCTTAATAGAAGGTGGTTAAATTCTTTGGTTTGCTTTAGTATTAAATCTATTATATAAGTACATGAAGCACCACACATATAAGTGTTCAGGAACTGAAGTATTTTGATATCTTTTTTAGATAATTATATATATATTTGCATTACAGTTTAAGGTAGTGTTATATAAAGATTAATTGTGATTTGGAATCTGAAACAATGAATTTTTTATATTTTATTATATATTTTAAATTCCATTGGTGTAACTTGCATTTTGAATGGAACTTTTACCAATGTATGATTCTCTGAATTATACAGAGCTTTTAAGTGTTGACAGATTTCATGATACAATATTAAAAAACACATCGATTAATATCACATTTGTTCATTTGAAAGCACTGATTTTATTATTGAAAACAAATACAATCAGTTGTTTTTCTTAGAGTGACAGGCTCACTTTATATCATTTTTTAGAAAATGTCTTTTAAAAATCCAGGTTTGAATACTCATTTTTTGCTTGTCAGTCATTCTCAGTAAGTAAAAGTGATATTCTATGGAAAAAGTTGGTTACCGGTAGTTTGAATCTCAGCATATCATATAAGTGCTTCTCTCAAAAAAACCCCACAAAAACCATTGTATTTTGGTTGGAGCAGAAATACTTTATATGTACATTCTATTTGGCTATACATATTTTATGATGTATATGCTAAGTTGAGACAATGAAATTAATATTTTTTAACTGTTTCATTACGAATATAAGGTGAAACTGACATGTAAAGAAGTACATGTGCATGGTTGTATCACTAACTAGGACAGCTCAGTGTCACTGCCTCAATTCATGGTAAGGTGTTAGCAGTTTTATTCTTCATTGCTTTTGTATCATAAAGATAAATGTCAATACAGTGAAAAAGGCAAAAAGATCATAGTAATATTGAAAACTTGGTTTTATGTATATAATTCAGGTGTATGATGTATGAATATATTATATTCATATTCTGATGGTGTCCAAAATGTTTTTTGGAAAGTTTAAGAGTTGAATGTATGAAAGTCAAGCAAGAGATGTAACTGTAATGGTTGTTGGTGAAGGGAATAAGGATTCTGTTCCCAGAAAGTTAAATATTCATATTTAACACAATTGTTTAAAACATTAATTTAGAAAGAAACTAAATTCTTTAAATATGTTTTCACCTCAGATTCTTTTCCCATAACTTTCTTTAAGTGACCTCTAGTAAAAATGATTTCATTTTTGTGTTGGGAAAAAAATAAAATAAGTAATTACATTACTTAAGTTTGAACAAGATATACTATGCTCTTAGTAATTCCAAGAATTGTATATAAAAGTTATCAATGTATGCTATTATACAATATCAATATTTTAAAAGACGTATCATTTCATAACAAAATTCAACCCTTATTCTGCCGTTACTAGCCTATTTTTTATTAAAAGATTTATTTTTATTGTTTTTGACAGAGACAGAGAGACAGAGTCAGAGAGATGGGGGAGGGCTCAGAGCAGTCTCCATAGCTGCATGTCACTGGTTTTCTACATGGCTTCATTCTACAGGTGGGTGTGGTGCCATGCAGGGAAGGCATGGGCTGGGGGCCTCCCAAATGAAGATTGCACTGGTTAGAACTGAACAGGGGGTATGGGTCTGCATGGGTTGGGGCCAAGATTTGATCCTTGGGCCTCGGGGCTGCAAGACGAGTGCTCAACCCACTGAGCCATCCGGCTTCCCTTCAAGCCTATTTTAAAAATCCGGCTTTTAAAATAAAAATGTGTCATCCAAACCCCTAATAAATTTATACCATACTTATGTGATTTATCTGGTCTTATCTTGAGCGTTTTGTCTGTTAAATCTCTATAACTTTATGTATTTCTGTTGTCCTACATTCCCAAAATATCACTGATTATTCTTTATCACATTTTGTTGTTTTAATGACACCTTGCTTCCTGAGGAACTTATACTAGTGTTCTTTATATACGTAGCTTTTACTCTGATTTAAAGAAAATTAGGATCTGGAGAACCACTCAGGTTCTCAAATATGTGGGCCAATGAAATGTAAAGATTTGTGTGGTTCATAATATTCCAGTTGTTAAATTTGATCAGTGTTGGGCACTAAAATCTTTCTAAGTCCCTATGTAACTGTTTTTCCTATAAAACATCCTTACTTGCTATTTCTGAAAAATAATCTATTACACTATGAATTATTTTCTTAAACCAGCACATATGAAAACTCATATACCAAAGTTCCAGAGTGAAAGTCTTGGTATCATTGGACAAGTTGTGTTCCTTAGAATATTTTCCTATTGATTGCTTCTGTTGTTTGACTGGCATTTCATTGTTATGATAGATTACATGATAGAGCTGAGGAATTGAAAATATGCTAAAATAAGTAAAGAATCAATGTTGATGCTTAAGTGGGTTGAGGAAGATGATCACCAAAATAAACTATCTTCTGAAAGATTTAAAGTTTATGATTTCACTTGATTTTTTAAAGAGGTGGCATGTTACAGCAGGAGTTTTTCACTGAGAATCAGGACTACTAGGTTCCAGTCCTAACTCTGCCTCTAGCTAACTATACAAGTATGACATCAGGCATGTCACTTTCCCCTTTTAGCTTTCATCTTCCTAATTTGCAAAACTTGGGAGTTAAATGATTTTTTTGAGTCTTTACAACATTGATTTTCTGATTATTTAAATAAGTATACTTAAAAAGGTATTTCATGTTATATTTTAATAGATAAGAGACTTTTAGAAAATCACTTTCAGGGATGCTGGGATAGCTCAGCAGTTGAGTGCTTGCCTCACAATTGTGGGGTTCGATTCCTGGCCCTGGCTTGTGCAGGTCCAGATGCTGGACTGTGGCACAGTTGGTGGCAGTCAGGATGGCTCCGTGGTGAGGGTTCTCACCTCCCATGTGGGAGGACCCCACTTTGATTTTCGCCCACCTGTGTGGAATGAAACCATGTCACAACTGATTATGTAAAGCTGTGGAGACTGCTCTGGGCCCTCCCCCCTTCTCTCTCTCTCCCTCTCACCTTCTGTCAAACAATAAAACAAATCTTTAAAAAATATCACTTTCAGGTGTGATTAATGGCAGTAAAACTAGTGATGAAAAATGATGGGGAACAAATAATCTGGGTTGGCTGGGGAAAATGCAAGACGCTTTTCTTTCTTTCATAATGCTCCTCTTTTTCCCTTAAAAAGCTGAGATATGCAGTGGGCTTTGTAACAACTCTTTATTTTATGTTCAAATTGGGAAATACTTTGAGGAATATAAATTTATACATAACACACACACACACGCACGCATGCACGCACGCACGCACGCACGCACGCACGCACACACACTCCACCCCACCCCACCCCACCCCACCCCACCCCACCCCATACCCCTTCTTCCAGTTCTCAATCTGGGACTTCTGGCTAGGAAAAATAAGCACATTGTTACTTTGATGTTAATGAGAACTGTGAAACTTCAAGATAAAATTTATTCTCACAATATCAGTCTAAAAGAATGGGCTGTTTTCAAGTGTAAAGGAAAATAGGTTTGGAGTTAGGGTTTAAGTTCTTGCTGTGTGATTTTAGTTAAATTTTGTGTCCTCTGTATCTTTTTATTGTTTTATAACTTTGGAAATGGTGTTTAATAATAGCTATCTTACAGCGTTGTTTTAAGGCTCAAAAACAAACAAACAAAAGACCTAATGTATGTGAAAGCACTTTTTAGTAATTTTTTGGTTGTCTTGATTACTATATCTGGCTTATTTTCATGTACAGATTAGTTGAAACTATCTTATCATTGATGTCTACTCATATTATACAAACTAAATATTATATATATATATATATATATATATATATATATACACACACACATATATATATCTTTTAGGCTAAGACCATTTTTAACACTACGTATTTGTTTTGACATTCAGTATTATTTCATGTTAATATCAGGTGTGCAGCATAGTGTCTAGACATTTATATCATTTTAAAAATGATCCCCCTGACTAGTCTAGTACCTACCTGGCATTATATAGTTATTACCATATTATTGACTATAGTCCCTATGCTTTACTTTACATACTCATGACTATTTTTTAATACCAATCTGTACTTAATCCCTTCCCCTTTTTCATTCTGTCTCTCAAGCCCCCTCTCTAAGACTATTTTTTATGATAGATTTTTATCACTTTACTTACACAAATAAAAGATTGAAATGAGAGCCCCTATTACTGATTAATTACTTACTGTGTATTTTTATCTTGGTAAAGTTACTAACTTGGGAAAGCCGGGATGGCCCAGTGGGTTAAGCACTTGCTTTGAAGCCCCAAGGACTGAGGATCAAATCCAGGCTCCGGCCCAGGCGGACCCACATGCTGAACTGGGGTGTGCTTCCCAAATGCAGTGAGGCCCCCAGTTCAGTTCAAAAATTAAAAAAACAAAACAGAACAAAACAAACAAACAAAGTTACTAACTTGGTAAAATGTCTATGAGGGTTTTTATTTGTAATGACAATTAAATGGGTGATAGTAATAATATCACCTCAAGCCTTGCTGATGATTTCCACTTTGTATTTCTTGGGTTGCCAGAGGAAATTCTTCTTGGCTCTTTCCAAGAGGTTAAGCTGCTCTTGATTATTCAGTTCGTTTGAACAAATGGAGGAAGCAACATATATGTAGTCAACTTTTGATTGCCAATGCTCTCAGTTGTACAGATATTTCCAAGCAGCAGCTACTTCAAATGTTTATATTTAGCTTGTGAGTGGATTTAAATGTTTACATTTAAATATAACCATGTCTGATAATCCAGAAACTCTCTTGACTTTGGTTTGTTGCAATAATTAAAACTTGGAAGTGTTTTGCCTGAATCCAAAGTATATTTTATTACTTAGAATACGTTGGTGAAATGGGAAAAACTTACTTGTGAGTCTTCTTGGGAGAGTCTTGTTTTCTTCACTTCTTTGCCTCACAGAAGACTGATATATGCTTGAGTTACTTTTGCTCCTTTTTTTCTGCTTTGAATTGGCTGATCTACTCTTTGCTTAAAGATGTTGGAAACCTAAAATTCCTATACAAATGTTAATTAATAGTCATTGTTTAACTGAATTTGGTTTTAAATTCACACCAAATCTGTTTAGTTATATTGAACTATAATGATTTAATCATATGCCTGTGGATCTATGCAGTCCTGAACATTCTTAATTGATGTTCCCTTTAGTGTTTTAGACATTTTTCTTTTTAAAACAAACAAACAAAACCTATTTCTGCTGCCTTTCATGTATCTTTTACTACTATGAACTAACACCATTATAACACAACTCAGTGTTATCTTGTAAAGTAGTGCCTGAAAAGCTCCAGGAATAGCAGATTCCCTTTGCCCAAATCACATTTTATAGGTTTTCTTGTATTTTAGTATTTGCTTGCTTTCACAGTGCTTTTTTTATTTTCACTTGGTTTAGATTCTTTAGTTTTTTAATTGCAGCTAGTCTTTAGTAATTAACTATACTTTATTAAATACTACATTTATTTGTTGGATTAGGGTAAGCATTGCATTTCATTTTAGAACTTTTCTTTTTTTTTTTTTTTTTTT